>QOCX01005023.1:0-13159 GCA_005959815.1 Sarcophaga bullata | reverse complement strand
TCATGAGAACTTCAGTCAGAAACCTACTGGCCCCTTATTAGGCGCACAACTTCTTATGAAACAATTTCAATGACGTGGACGTTCATAAAAACTTCAGGCAGAAACCTACTGGCCCCTCAGAGAGAATAATATCAACTACGAACATCTTAAAGAGGGCATCAGACACACAACTTCTTATGAAGCAACTTCAATGATCCTTTACCACTCCTAAATAATTGACTAACAAGCAAATACTTGTCCAAACATGTCGATAACACATATCCATTCTACCATTCTTAGTTTAGTTTGAAGACAACACGAAAATTCTTTTGATTCACAATTCACAGTACATGTAGACAACGATCGTTTTAATTCGTATATGAAATGCTGAAGCCATGTTTCGTTTATTGCCTCATATCGGCATGTAAATTCTAGTTCTTATTATGGAACAGCTTTGAACAACACAGCTTTAAAGATTATAAATTCGTTTGTGAAGTTTGGTCCGGTTGTAAGCTCATCCGGTAGAGCGTTCGCATACCCGAAGGCCAACATTTTCTTTTTAAAATGTTTTTGTCAGCAACATCTGCTTTGGGAAGTGCGAACCTACTGAGCCTATGAACTTGCTATGCTTTTGTTATTAGTTTGTTAATTTTTGCCCTACCCTCATACATTTTAAGCAAACACACGCATACATATAAAGAAATTAAAATAAGTTTAAGTACAATATACAGAGCCACTCAAAGTATTCTAATTCTTTTTATTAGAAATAAACACAATAAAAAGAAGAATAGAAGAAAAAAGAGAAAAGAAAAGAAATGATTTCTGTTTCTTCTTTTGTTTGTCAAACAATTAAAATTAAGAATGATGCTGTACAGCAGCAGATGTTCTTATTTGCTAAGGAATTTGTTGTTGTTTTCTTTTAATTTTTATTGGAAAAATACAAACGACTATTTAAAAAATAATTTTATTTTATTCTTCTTTTAACAATTTTATTCAAAAATAAGATATTTTTGTGAAAATATCGTATTTTCTTGTCTAGAAAACAAAACATCAAAAATACTGCCACTCCACTCCTGTATTAAGGCTTTAAATTGCCAAGAATTAGTTCCTCTAAGGCTTGAATAACTTTGTCATTTTGGACCTTAGACTGCCAAGGTAACAGTTAAGGCATGAATACTGCAATAACACCAGGGATAATATGTTTCTGAATATATTGCAGTAAAGTTATCCTGAGTAGAGAAACGCTTAAATTATTGTCTAGAAAATTTTATTCAATCGTTTAAGAATTAAAATGGATTTTCTAATGGAAATTCTGCCATATGGGAAGGAATTTTAAGTCCTTTTGCTTCTGGTGTATGCAGATAATGTATTATCTAGGTATACGCCACAGAAACATTCCTGGCAAATGTAGAGCTAATAAGCTTGCCAGAGCAAGCAATCACAGTCCTGCCGGAACCCTCGCAAATCGAATTGAGTATGTCGCTCACCTCGGCTAAATTGGCCATTAGTCAACAATTCTTTCGGAACGTCAACATATACTGGACAAATGAGGAATCTTGTTCAATTGCCAGATGTAGCAACACACTATTAGAACTCGATCGTAAGATCATATCGATCATAGTCATCATTCTCTCAAGCCACTGCCATAAGACATGCGAAAAGATTGCAGCTCCCTTCGAATGACTACGGCCGAGGTTATCCACTTTCTTTGCCAACTCCCAACCCTCGCGTGGAGCAGATTTAGGTTTTTTGGCACTCCATTCCATTGATATCAAACATAGAGCTTCGTTAATTAAACTTACAGGCTGATCTCCGGCTCAGGGAAGTTGTGCTTTTTGTGTGCAGATCTCTTGCTGACATATTTAGTATGAAAATAACCTTGGATTTCCTACTGTCATAGTACGAAAACCCACAAACATCAGACTGCGGATGGCAATAATTGACAGAGATTATCAACGGATGTACTAAAAATGCAAGCTTAACTTTTGATCACCATTAGCTTGTAGAGATGATATGTTTGTGCAGGATATTGCTGAGAGGAAGTCATTGACAGAAATTTCTTGTTTCTTGTCTCGTTATGTTCGAGATGTCTGAGCATACTGTCTACGAGACTATACTGGTATAGTATGGTAGTGCTCTTTTCTTGTTAAATGACGTCAATAAGCAAAATTAGCAGAGTTAGAGAGAAGACAATATTCAAGTTGTTAAGATAACAGCATTACATCCAAGATAATTGACAGTTTCGTAAGGTAACATACGTTCGTATTTCTTTCGAACTGAACACTGGACTATCTTATAGAGAATGGTGAGCGCTATTGAAAGTATGAATAGCTTAATCAGTTTAAAATCCTATGAGTTTTTATGGAACTTTTTTAGGTACTGCCCTACTTACACATGATAGTTACTGCAACTCTATTCCATTGAAAGTAAATTTATGCTACGACAATTTACCAAATTTGTGCTCATCAGTGAAATTCATTAATAGTTATCGATCAATTTATATTTATCGGTTTTAGTTTTATTTTTTCTTTTTTCTTTGGTCACAAATTAATTTCATTTTTCATATTAACATTGAAATTATTTTCAACAAAAAAAAAAAAAAAAAACGAAAGAAGAACTGCAAATAACTTCAAATACCTCTCTCTTGAAAATTGCCTACACATTTCGATTGCCATCAATCACAAACTTACCAAATATACCATTAGCAACAACATTTCAATATCTATTGAAATTATCGTCTATTTTTCGTAGGAGAAAAAAAAGAACTCGAACATCGTCGTTTTTCTTCAATGAATTTTTCGCAAAACTTCCATTGTATTTGCAGCACCTATGAGAGGCCTATACTTGGATTGGATTTGTATTGTAAGTGTTTGCAATACAATATCCAAATATTATTTGTTGTTGTTGTCACTCTCTTTCCCTATCTCTTCGTTTGTTATGTTTCAAGATTAATTTGTTGCTGGCATAGGGAAGAGAATGTCTTGTGTAGGAGAAGACGATACGAATCTAATCGAATATAACACACGCCTGCATCATTAGCACTTTAGCTGACATGAACATTTTAATGGCGCACATTGGTAATGGTAATGGTAATGGTTCTATCACTGACTATCTGTAACTGTATACTGTAGGAAACAAATAAATTTAAGGAAGAAAAAAGAAAAAAACACGCAGAAGTAAATAAAGGATAAGCATTGCAAAGCAATAAAAATTATTTAAAAGAGAATAAGAGCGTGAGGCAAAGAGAGAGAGAGAGAGAGTTGAGATTTTATTATCATATGGGAATGTGTCTGTACTTTTACTACTTTTGAGTAGTAATTTGCTAAGGACTCATATCAAACAAAACAGAGAGAGAGAGAGGAGAGAGAGAGAGGAGAGATTTTCTGGATACCCTAATTTGGTTCCAGGACATGGGGACAACCGCATGTAACAACAAGAACCGTAATCCTGGTTCTAGTTTCTTACATCACTTATGTTGGGTGTGTTAATTTCATACATGAGTGGTGGGCCCTACGGTTTAAAATCAATGGTGAACGATAAATTTTTAAGAAACTTTTCTTTGAAAATTTAATTTACTTTACAGAGTTTTTGCCAGAAATCTGCTGAGAGAAAATTGTATTATTTTGTCTTGGAGTAGATGTCTGACCTGGGCCTACAACCGTGCTCTAGCGTCTAATAAGATAAGACGACTTCCCCATATTTAGCGATAGTAAAACTGCCATTATACATACATACATAATTGGCCATTACAACCCTTCAGTCAGGATTACGGCCTAGCTTCTGATACCACTTATGTTGTGTGTATTAATTTTATACATGAGTGGCGGGACCTGCAGTTTAAAGTCGATTCCGAACGACAGATTTTTAGAGAAACTTTTCATGGCAATTTTATTTACTCTCAGAGTTTTTGCCAGAAATCAGCTGAGAGGAAGTCGCCGAAGAAATATTTGTTCACATTTCGCTTTTGATGTCTGACCGGGGATTCGAACCCTGGCCTTTCGTCTAATAAGCCAACACACTACCTACTAGACTACGGCCATTATATCCCATCTAATATTGTCCAAGAATACCGGGTGTCTCTGGAGGATATAGCGAGACATTGAACGGTTATTCTTATTTGGCTCCAGAACATGGGGATATTGAAGGTTACTTGAAAGTCCATTGAAAATCCAATTGAGTTCCTTCATAAGTTTGTCATTTTGTCTGCAAAGAGGTCATCAAATGGTCTCACACAAATTCCATTCAATGGCAACAGTAAGATGAAATACTGCACCCTCTTATTGAAGCACATTTAGAGGAAAATCTGATCGAATATGGATGCAAGCAGAACATAATAGAATTTGTCGTCAATCTATCCAGAACCTTATGGCAGTTATAATAGAACACTGGCTTCTGAATGTTCATGCCAGGCGTTTATGAACACTCTTCCTCATAACGACTTTTACAGAAGAGATCACATAATATCCTTTCTGTTATTGTCAGGCGCTTGAAAAGCTAAAAAGAATAACTCTTGGACAGCCATAATTTAATGACAAAACGTGCCAAGCCATTAGTAAACAATAACTCCCGAAATTCATTCATTAATGCGCCATTCGGTGTGGACTTTAAATTGTAGGTCTCGTCACCCATGTGTAAAATTAACGCACACAGCAAGAGTAATGTGAAATGCTAGGCTGTAATTGCTGACGGAAGGGTTGCAATGAGCAATTAAGTTAAGTAGGCCGTAGTCTAGAAGGTAGTGAATCGGCTTTTTAGGCGTGAGGCCACGGCTCAAACCTTTGGGCAGACATTTACAACGAATAGTGAAAAATTATTTCTTCGGTGATTTCCTCTCAGCAAAATTCTGGCAAAGGACTCTGAGAGTCAAATATCTGTCGTTCGGAGTGGACTTTAAACTATAGCCTTCCACCACTCATGTATTACACACGCAAGATGGTGTTGCGAGAAGCTAGTCGTAAGCCTGCTGAAGGATTGTAATGATTATGTACGTATGTGTATAGTTACATACTGAGTAGTGCATTTAAATAGTCTGATTTGATTGATAGCTACTCCCGTAACTGTTTTTAATTCCGTTACTTTTCTTTTTAAGGTTAAACTTTTTTCTCCATTTTCATTTCGCAAACAATTTTTGCTGATACTTTTTCCTCTCAATATTTTTATGCTGATTTATTTATCGTGCATATTTCTTTCACCCTTAAATTTTGTTATTTTTCCTCTTTGTCGTCCTTTTTTGTCAATATCAATTGGGAATATTGTGTGTGTGTGTGTGTGTGAGTAATTGTTGTTTGCATGTCTGCAAAAGTTTTCATTTTTTCATTCATTCTTTCTTGTATTTTTGGAAAAATTTGTTAAGAAAAGTTTTTGTTTTCTTTTTAAAGTAACAAGATTGTTTTATTTGTCTTCTGTTTTTCCCAGGGACACATTCACACAATTATTCATGATGATGATACAAACACATACAGAAATAATCACACAAGAAGCAAATTCAAATTGATTATATTTGATTATGAGGCTTGTTATACAGGAACCATACTAACAACACATGCATGTGTTGTGTATAGTATGGTATGTACTGATACATACATAGAATTATAAAAAGAGTTTAAAAGAGTGAAAGAGAGAGAGAGAGAGAGAGAGAGAAGAGAGAGCGACTGGCACATATACAATAAAATTAGTAAGAATTAGAAGAAAACAAAACAAAACACAAAAAAACTATTTTTTCTTTTTCTTTTTTCCATTTTCTTTTGTTTTGTTTTGTTAAAACAAATAAAAAACTTTTCTTTTAATTTGTTTCCTTTTAAACACACACACACACACACAAGCAATCAGAAAAAAAAAAGTGTTTTTTTTCTTGCCTACCAAAATAAGCAAATAGATTGCCAAGGATGAAAGGTTACTTTTTCTTGTTTTTCTTTTGGTTTCTTCTGTTTTTCCTAAATTGTTATGAATTACTGACAAAAAACAAAATAACAGAATTTGTAACAAATTTGTTTATTTCTGCTTTTATTCTTGTTCTTTTTTCTCCTTTCTTAATGACATTTTCTAAGAAACTTGTATTGTCGATTAGATTATCGTACTCTTGGGTTGTGTTGTTGTCAGCGTTTAATTTTATCTAATAGTCCCACAAAAATTAGTACAAATTGTTTATAATCATAGGATGAAGGGAGGGAGGGTAGCCAATAAATAATGTCAAATAGACATCCAAAATTCTTGCTAAGCATAGCACTCAATTGCCACAAGAAAGAAGTTAAATTTTTATTAATATTGTATGGAAATGATAGTGCGAAGGGTATTACATACAAAATAATTGGTGTGAGAAGATAGGGCGTAAACCTAACAGAAGGATTATATCTATAACAGGCATCTCTATATTAGAAATTTCGCTTAATGAAGTCAGAAAGTGAGAGGATGAAGAGGTTGAAGTGAATGAAAGTCCTCTCAACTCCTGCAGGTGTCTTTTGCCAATACATATGTCAAGTCTTTAGGCAGGCCTACTAAAAGTGAGCAGAATCTAGCAATATTGCATGCACTTTCCATACAATTTCAATAGTTTCCATAGGTCAGTATAATGTTACATTTTTGCTTTGTTTACACATACATATATTGGCCATTACAACCCTTCTGTCAGGTTTATGGCCTAGCTTCTTAACCAAATAAAAATTGATCGCATAGTATTGTGGGCCTAAGAAACATCTCCAATTGTGAACGTCTTGTTAAAACCACATGGATTCAGTTTGTAATTTCAATTGGCAAATGCTGGTCGCTCTGGCGTTATAGCGCTTTAAATTGATGATACGGTTTCCAAGGGCAAAAACTTCTGTGTTTCTCCGATTACGTTTATGTGAACATAGAAAGAAATTAACTTCATCGCCGAGGAAAAATTTGTTCGCTCAAATATGCTGAGCATTATGAATTGTAGGAAAAGCAAATCCCACCCTAGACTATGCCTTAATAAGTATTAAAAAGCGTGTAATTGACTAATTCGGATTAACCCGCCTCATATTTCTTAATAGTATACTTATTTCGATAATGCCAGATCTGCCATTTCTTTTAATACCTTTCAATCTTTTCGATTTTATCGTCTATTCTTTATAAGTTGCAGTTTCGCAAATTGGCGATCCTTTCACTTAATAAATCCTTTCACCTTTAAAAATATTTACATATTGCCAGATTGTCAGTTTTGTGACCCACAAAAGGCTTATCCACTTATAACTTCTTCGTCACTCCCTTTAAAATGAATAAAAAAAAAAATTGAAAAGAAATTAAAGCCACACAAATAAATCCCATCCAACTGTGTGCGTGCCAACCTATGCCTGTTACAGGTACCACCATTGCAGATAAACTTTACGGACACCGTTCTTATTTATATGGTTACACTCAATCTCTCTCCAGTTTTTTTTTTTTTTTTTCTTTACTGGTATCATAAGTAACTATCCATTCGAGCTTGAGTTGCATGCAGGTGTCAGTGGGTACGTATGTTCCTTCATATGCCATACAACGTTGTTAAAATGCCAAAAAACAGAGTCGCAAAGTGCATATGATGGTAGGACTTTTGTTTGCATACAAAACGAAATCAGTTTTTAAATCAAATCTCTTTCTTGGTTAAAAAAAAACAACGAGGGGGGAAAAAATGGAAATTGGAAATGAAATGCAAATAAAAGAAAAAAAAGAAAAACACCAAAAACGCGATAAGGAGAACTAGTATGACAAAGAATATAAGAAATTTGGGGGAAAGCAAATTTAAGTTTTTTAATCTTTTAGCGGCTTTACGTAAATAAAAGCAAAAGGATTTAATTGAAATCAAAAGCAATAAATGGAGATTCTTTTAACAAATAGTGTTAAACAGAATTAGTTTTCCAACAGAGTGCCGTAATTGCTCTCTAATATAAAGATTACTGTAATACATATGCACATACCTACACAATTGGACATTACAACCCCTCCTGCCTAACCTAACCTAGCTGCTCACAACACAGCATGTTTTGTGTGTTAATTTTATACACGACTCGCGGTACTTCAGTTTAAAATCGATTCCAAACCACCCCATTTTTTTTAACTTTTTCATGGCAATTTTATTTCCTTCCAGCGGTTTTATCATAAATCTGCTGAGAGAAAGTCTCAGCAAGAAATATTTGTTTGTATTTCGTTTTGCTGGAAATAGCGGACCTAAGGTTTGAACCCTAGCCTCACGTCTAATAAGCCCACGCACTACCTACTAGACTACGGCGACAACATAATCCAGAAGTGAGTCTCATCGCCGCAGATGGTTTTTCAACGAAAGTTAGGATGAATTGCCAACTGCTTCACATCTCATTAACATTCTTTTTTGCAAATGTTGTTGAATGTTATTATCCATCCATGGACTCAATAAAAGATAACTGATCCGGGAAATGTAGCTTCTACCATAAGGCTGTCAAAGTTCGGAAGACCCTGGATTTTTTTGTGATTATTTCTCTGAATTTTCGAGTTTTTTTTTTGTAGTAAGTTTTTGCAATTCTGGTTTAGTTATGGCTTGTATCGTTTGGCCAATCTATCGCTTAAATTTAAACCGAGCGGTTATTTCGAAACTGACCAGTACTTTGCCATTCTATTCTGTCACAAAATTCAGTAACTCCACTGAATGCAATGAATTGATTTACGTTTGAGCAGCGTTGGATTTATTGGGCCAAAGAGAAACTACACGATGATGTCGTAAATCATCTTTTCAAATGAAGTTCAGTTTCATCTCGGTGGGTACATTAATAAGGAAAATTGCCGTATTTGGGCTCAGAATACCTACAAGTGGTCTTACAAGAGCCAATGCACCCCATAACAAGTGATTATTTGGTGCGCACTTGGGAAGCTGATGCACCATTGCCCATATTAACTTTGGAAATGGGGACGGCGCAACCATTACGGTCAATGGAGACACCGATCGCACCATGAATCAAACAATATTTTGGTACCCGCTCGTCATGGTATTGATGTGAACGATGTTTAGTTTCAACAGGATCGTGCAAATTGCCACACATCTCATGCTACATTGTACTTTATTGCAATTAAACGTTCAAATTAGAAGAAATGGTGATGCCAATTACCGTTAAGAAGCTGAAATTTAACACCATTGGACCAATTTCCTTGGGACACCATGTAAAAAAAATGTGTTAGGCCGACAAACCAGGGACTATTAAGCCATTTGAAGGCCAATATTGTGATGCCATTGCCCAGATATGACCCCACACATTTGAAAAAGTGTATGAAAATTGGTCGGATTGAATGAGGTACTATGAGGCCAGCCAAGGCAGTCATATGTATGAAATAATATTCCTTTTCTAGCGGAACAATTGCAGTTCAGCTACAAAATATTAAAAAAATTTAAATTTAAACCTCTTTCATCTCACTCCACCCTATATTAAAATCTTACAAAGAATTTTTTAAAATTTCATTTATTATTCAAACAAAATGTATTCCTTGTTGTTGTTGTGGAAAATTCAAATAAATTCCACAAAATAAAATTCCTTTATAGTGATCCATATTAATGGACACGACAATTTTATGTGAATAATTAACAAAATATGTAACAAAGCAAATGGCATCAGTAGTTGTATGCAACAAATATCTATGCATAGTAAATAATTATTAAATATTGTGTAGAAATATTTTTCATTTTCATAATAATATTCAATTTATGAATAAAACTACATACAGCAAGCGTCAAAAGAAAATGGACCACTTCGAAAATATTTCAAAATTTTTTAGAATTTTTTTGGTTTTCAATTTAAAAAACTGGCAATGGAACAATTTTGAAATAAAAAATAACAGTAAATTTATTAATGTTTCCTTTTTTATATGGTCGGTATCTTTTGGCGCTTACTGTACATATTTCCACATGCACACAAATTACACAATAATTTGTGTTTTCGTAAAAAAAAAAATGTTTTCAACCAACAATTGTCAATAGAAATAGTTTTATAGTCTTACTTATGTATGCACATATGTACGCACGTATGTATGAAAATATTTTACCGGCTTACAATTTAATTGTCCAGCTGGGTGCATTCACTTATATTTCTATCCCATTGGCCTGTATAACTGAATGTTCAACGTAAAAAATGTAACATTTATTAGTTAAGTGAAACAAAACTCTACATATACACACACACACACATACACACAAATTTAATATTTGCTAATGAAAAACTAAAATGCTTTTAACTGCGGTTGAAATGCAATTGCCAATAGAATTCATAACAAAAAAAAAAAAAAAATTTGGTTGACATTTGAAAACCATAGAAATAAAACAGCATCTCATCAGTGGTAGAACTCAAAATTAGCAAAAAACAACAACAACAACAACAAAATATATTTTATTTTGTCGACAACAATTTATATGAATTTACATGAGCATACAGACGGCAATAAATAAGCCAGTGGACATCACCCTATAACCAATAACCAAAGTATTGAATCTCTATCCATGATTACTTAAGTATTAGTTCCTTCCTTTCTGTATTTAAGCCTATTGAGGCCATTTTTCCCGTACCCCTTCTGGGAGCAAAACATTTCTTCCTTTGTTTCCATTTCTGGCTGGTTTTCCGAGGTAATCCGGTTTTTTCTGGGGTAATCGTGATTTTTTTTGTACTTCTTCCTCTTCCCTGGCTTTGATAGAACTTGGTCAGTACAGGAACTGCTTTTATCTGGCGCATCACAACGGGCAGCTATGCATGCTCAAGTGAGCCTTTTGATATTAGAGGCTTCCATTCCGATCTAACCTAACCTAGATAAGCATTTGATTGGTCTGCTGTAGCAAGCCTTAAGATACTGGTTCTTCCATCTGTCGTTGCTTAGCAACAACCTAATCCGGGTATTTAATGTAGTGGCAAGCAATCTTACTGATTGTTGATTCCTACTTCTTTTCCCATTAGGTGGCGGTACTGACTGACTTTACTGTAATGTTATCCTTTTTCCATTTCCAAGTGCTAAGCGATTTTATTTGAAAAACATGGATGAAACGATTATTTTATTTTTTATTCCAACTCTATTTGAGAATCGAACCTCGGCCTCTCGACTATGTAGGCAAACCTCTGTGTGGAATAGAACATCATTCAATGATTACCAGGACTTCTCTAGGCGAAGGCGGATCTACAAGTTTCATAACTCCTGTCACAAAACAAACTGGGTTTTGAGCAATACATGGATTATGTATAGCTATTGGGACTATTGTGATTTGTTGTTTATTTGCATAAACCTGAGACTGAAGAAAATTCTAAACCAAGAGTCTAACACCCACCTTCAAATAACTCACGCTGAAATAATCAGCAATCAAATCGCTACTACAGAATTATTCAATGTGCAGAGCTGGTTCTTGCTGTGTTACCGGAGTCTAGGCGAGAGTTTTCGTCAAAAACCACAAGTCAGACATTCTCCAAGAAACGAATTATGAAAACATATTTCATCGAGGACTGCCTTTCAGCAGATTTCTGGAAAAAGACTCTGAAAGTAAATAAAATTGCATGAAAAGCTTCCTAAAACAATAAGTTTTTGCTATTGTAGTTGCCGTAGGCAAGTTCGTAGTGTGTTGGCTAATTAAACACGAAGCTATGGGTTCAGACCTCCGATCAGACCCCAGATCAGACCCCAGATCAGACCCCAGGTCAGACGTATCCAACATACTAAAATATGAACACTTTTCCGGGCGTCTTTTCTGTCAGCTGATTTTGGTAAAACCTCTGAGAAATAAATAAAAAATTGCCATGAAAAGTTTCTCAAAAAATCTGTGTGTAGATCGCACTACTCTTGCATAAAATTAAGCACGCAATAGAAGTGGTGTTGTGAAGTAGGTCGTAATCCTAACAATTATGTATGCATCAGTGTGTGGAATCTAACTCGATCCTATAGAAACAACAAGGCCAAAATATATACGTAAATCATCAGCCTATAGTAGTCGTCAGTGACAGCGATGGCCTGGACAATGTCGTTCCCAAAGACACATGACTGCCTATCAAAAATCCAACATCTCAAACAGTCCTATTTTTAATATGCATTGAACGTTCTTTAGATCTCATATGGATTGGTAGCGTTCTTCAATTTTGAAAATTTTTTGTTTATGTACCTTTTCAGCTAGGAATCGCCCTCAAAGATTTTTCAATGAGAAGTAAGCGGTATTCTCGCTGATATGGACACCTATTTTGATGAAACAATTATATTACCTACTGGGTATTAAGCGTTCATTCAACTATTTATTAGCAAGCCTAACATAACCACTGTCTGTATGCAATTTGTTTTGATTGTTTGTATTCATAATTTATTTGTTGTCTGTGATTATTATGATGAGGTGAGTTTATGTTTTTGTTGCAATTATTGGTTTTTTTGACCACATTATAAAATGTTCAACCGAAAAATTTCAAACCAATTTTACAGTGGAGAAGAAAACAATACACCACCGCTTATGTCGGTGGTTGACAGGATATTACAGTTTAAAAACGACACCGAACATTTAGATTTTTGAGAAACTTTTCATGGCATTTCTGGAGCAAAATCTGCTGGGATGAAGACACCCGAAGAAATAGTTTTTTTTCGTTGTAATGGGAATATTTGATGACTGTAATGGGATTGTCTTATACACACAATACACTTACCTACAGACTACGTCGACTTCTAGCCGCAAAACATTAACATTTTCGAATATGGTTCTTCATTATTTTTTAAATATTTTCCTCTTGATTTTATTAATTCAGATTGCTTAAGTAGAAAATCATATCCTGAATATAGAGTTGCCAATATCTTTAGCAAATTACAAAAACAAAACAAAACAAATACAAATGAATTGATTTACAATGATTTTGAATTTCTCGTCCAAACCCATTCCTGGCTTAGTGTTTATCTGAATCAAATTGTATTTCCTATGCAATACAGTGTGTTGTGTTTTAAAAGGTCCTTTCAATAATTTTTCAATCTTAAAAAGTAGATTTTTTTCTGCATTCCATGTAGTAGTGAATATTATATTAACAGCGTATGATTAATATTGCTGACGTAAATATTTCACATACGCTTCAGTGGGCAAACAGTAAGAGTGAACAAGTAAAATACCTAGAAAAAGATTTGCGTTTTGAATACTTTTGCTAGTACGAGTACGAATGAAAAATGATTGTAAAAGGGAAGAATAATGAAAAAAAGAGTAGAGAAATATTAAAAATAATTT
>QOCX01005022.1:0-13547 GCA_005959815.1 Sarcophaga bullata | reverse complement strand
GATAATTTATGTAGAAGCCGCCGTAATCTAGTAGGTAGTATGTTAGACATGAGGTCACGGTTCAAACATCAGGACAGACATCTCCAACAAAACGAAATTTCAATATTTCTTCGGCGACTTCCTCTCAGCAGATTTGTGGGAAAAACTCTGAGTGTAAAAAATCAGACATGAAAAGCTACTCAATAATCTGTCGTTCGGAGATGACTTAAAACTGTAGGTTCCTTCACCCATGTGTAAAATTAACACAAACAACGTAAGTGATGTGAGAAATTAGGTCGTAATCCTAAGTGAAGAGCTGTAATGACAAATTATGTATGTACGTTGGTAGGCCAGAGAACACTGTGATACAAGACCAAGGACTCGAATACAAGAAACAGAGCTGTAGATACAGACGCAAACGATAAGCTCAACAAAGGGTTCGGGGGGGATTGGATGACTGTAATTAGTATAGAGAAACTCACAAATACTAACTAAATGTTGGTGATACGAGTGTTGTAGTAAAGCAAATAACCTGGCGTCAATCATGTTCGATATCAATATGATATGGACTTCATAACATATTGGCCAGCATAGTTCAGGACTTTTTGTTGACCTTTACTAAACGAAAACCATTTAAAATAACGGAAAGTATTTTCAATATGAACTAAACTAAGGCACACAACTAAGAAGATAATCAAGTTGTTGTTTGATGATAAAGTTGCAATAAATACGTCGATTATTTGGTAAAACATGATACGTGATTGCCAACATCACTGTTTTGTTTGAGTAAAAGTGTTGTTGCTCAACCTACATGCACAATTTTAAAGAATTTCTTACCCCGCAGGATTGAGAAATATGGGCCAATGATGCTTCCACTCTACAAGCAGCTCCAAACTGGCACTCGTAAAGGGTGCATTGTCTTCTGTAAGACGACGTATAGGTTTCCTAAACCCCAAATATGTCAATTTTGCTTATTAACGTACCTATCAAGATGAAAATGAACCTTATTCGTGGCAAAATCGACATTGTCGTGCAGTTTCTCATTGGCCCAATAAATCCCAACGTTGAACAAGCGTAAATCGAGTCATTGCACTCAGTGGAGATAATATATTGAATTTTATGACAGAATAGAATGACATAAGTATTGTCCGATTCGAAATAACCGATGGTTCAAATTTAAACCAATAGGTGGCCCACTGGATGTGTATCATAATCATCATGTCGTTTCTTTTCTGTCTGTAATTCAAGGTTCTAATATTAAACTCCATACATACAAATTTAATTAGTAAACAACTGTTTAGGCAGGATTACGACCTAGTTTCTCACACTTATGTTGGGTGTGTGTTAATTTTTTTATACATGAGTGACGGGATCTGCAGTTTAAAGAGAACTCCGAATAACAGATTTTTTGAGAAACTTTTCATTGTAATTTTATTTACTCTTGGAGTTTTTGTCAGAAATATGCTGAGAGGAAGTCGTTGAAGAAATATTTTTCACATTTCGTTTTCCGGGAGATGCCTGACCTAAGCTTTGAGCCGTGGTCTCACGTCTAATACGCCAACACACTACCTACTAGACTTCATTTCACATGAAGTGTCTTGGCCAGATGCTTTATTCTCTCAATTTTACAAATGCGTTGCTTCCTATGTTGTTGTTTGTATGACTCTAATCGGTTTCGCCTTATCAATGATACTTGTTGTGCAGGGTTGTTGTTGTTTGTTTATGTTAAAGATTCATAGAATCTCTTTGCACCTCTGAAGCTGTTCATCTGCTGTGGTTCCTCTTTTTTTAGAATTAATTTTAAAGCAAATACATCGTTCAACGATGTCTTTTTAAAAACAAACATAATTCATGTCTAGTCAGTCGTACAACATTCAACGAAAACACAATTCCTTGCATGCCAAGACGTTTGTTTCTTTAAACGGATTTATTTGCTTCTGCTGCCGTTAAGATTGAATTCTACATTCCGCAAGTAAACAAAATTTTTTTGGTTTTCAAAAATTTCTTTCAAATTTGTTTGATCAAACACACGATTCAACGATTGTCAAACTAGTTTGTGCTGACATGCAACACGAATGCAGTTTGCGTACAAAGGCTTTCAAAAATCAGTTGCACATCCAAGCATGTAAGGCATGCAACACAGAATTGTGTTCGTTAATGATTTACGTGTTGATTTGAACTTGACGATACAGCACGAGTGTATGCTCAACGTCATGGCTATAAATTGCCTCAAATTCCAATAGCAAATGTGGAAGTGAATGAATCAATGAATGTTTCCGATAGGATTCTAACAGACGGAATGGAATATGTGACCCGTTAAAGTATGTAAGTTTTGAATCACTAGCCAATTAATGTGAAACTTTTAGTTTGAAGCCATGGCTACTTTTCAATTTGTACAACATGATTGATTAAAATTTTATTCAAATTAAACGCTTGAAATTCTAATTCAAATTCTAAAGTTTACATAATTTACATCGTGTAGAGTTCGTGGATTAACTATGATCCTCTGTGCGATTGGGGAATAAATTAAGAAGGGATTTTGAAATTGTAAACATCTTTAACGATCAAACTATGTCCCCAATACAACATGAATTCAAATTCAGTTAAACTTCCATTTGGAATGACAATTTAAAATATCCTTCTGTAGGTTTACGAAACTTGGAATGCTGCAGAGCATAAAGAATACGAAAGCTGGCCATATCAAACCAAATAAGAATTTGAAATAGACTGGCCTCGGCATAAAGTTAGAAGACAACCAATAGGAGGAACCAAAGAGGAAGGAACCGTCCTAGTGACACATAAAAAAGACAGATTGATGTCAAAGTAATAAGCAGTTGAAAGAGGAACGCGAAAAATGGTATGCAAATTAAGCCAAACAACGCTAAAAGGACAATATCCGTTTTTATGTACGATAAAGCACTAGAATTTCAAGAGGTGAATGTGTTTAATAAGTTGCCATAGTGTAGTAGGTAGCGTGTTGGCTTATTAGACGTGAGGCCATGGTTCACACCGCCCGCAGGTTAGACATCTCCAACAAAACAAATATGAAGAAAATATTTCTTCGGCGACTGCCTCTCAGATGATTTCTGGCAAAAACTCGGAGAGTAAATAAGATTGCCATTAAAAGTTTCTCAAAAATCTGTTGTTCGGAGTCGACTTTAAACTGTAAGTCCGCCTCTCTTGTATAAAATTAACACAAACAACATAATTGTTGCGAGAAGCTAGGTCTTAATCCTGACTGAGGGTTTGTAATGGCCAATTATGTATGTATGTATGAATGCCCAGTAGCAAGCCAAATTTGGAAAGGATAAAAACCTCAGATAAGGAGAGAAGAGTATGAAAAATCTATATGCGAGCAGCACTCTCTCACTAAAACTTTCCTTTTATATCTAAAGGGCAGTTAGGTTAGGTTAGATGAGATCGAAGTTGTAGCTTTGATTACCAAAACACACTTGAGCATGCATAGTGGGCCGTTGTGATGTCCCAGGTAACCGCAGTCCCTATACTGACAGAACTCCACCACGAATCACGGAAGAATTTGATCAGTGCAAGGGTTGTATAGTGATGACAAGTACGCGTCTTCAAAGTCTAATCAAACCAGGGGCAGTAAGAAATTTTTGTCATTCGTTTAAACGTTGGTGGGAAATGATGCTAATTTAATTCGCTAGCCGGGTTGAGAGCCTAAAATTATGGATGAAACAATTGAAAGTAATGGAAAGTTGCCGGAAAGCAATAAACTGCTACCAAAAATTTAACAAAATATCACTCCCGCTGCCTAATATACGGTTGTTCTAGTTGCAATCGTATTTCCCAGTTTTGTTCGGTGATAATTTAACGGTTCCTGTCTTTTCATCACATCAGAATAATTGCCACATTCATTAAGGTTTAAGGCTGGGCTTGATCTTGGAGAGTCATGTTTTAAATCAATTGTCCGACTAATTAGTCGCGACTTTTCAAGTAGCTTTCAGGCATACGATATGATAGCAGCACAGTGGCTTGTAGGTATGCTATACGTACGGATGGTATGGGTAACAGCCTAGCTTGTCACAACACACATTTAGCTTGTGTTAGATTTTATCCTACTGTTTGACGTCGACGCTGAAAAAGAGGTTTGAGAATTTTTTGGAGTTTTTATCTGAAGACTGCTGACAGTAAGTCGCCGAAAGGAATATTTGCTCCATATTTCATTTTGATTTAGATGTCTGAGCTAGGGTCTGAACCACGAACCAACGTACAATAATCCAACACACTGCCTTCTAGGCTACTGCGACTTTGTTTTCAAAATGTTTGCATATTTAGTAGTGTTTCTAGCTGATAACAGCTTAAGAAAAGATAATGAATTCCTCTTCCAATACCTTTTATTTTATTGGAGTTTAGTGTCACGATTTCCTGCAAAGCTTCACAACATTTTCATTGTGGCTGCACAAGTTTAGCCAAACAGTGTTGTTAAGATGGATTATAATTTAATAAGTCTTTACGCATTTGAATTTCAAAAAAGCCTTCAGAGGTTTAATTAACCACAACAAATTTGTAAACATATCAACTGCAACACAGCCCATGTGCAACCATTTCATGGTATAGACAAGTTTGCTAGTGAATGAAGTGAATTTAAGCTTAGATATCAGACAACAACCACAACAAAGATTTTCGTAAAGTTTCTTCTTTTTTTTAAGATTGATTCGGTAACTAAATGCACGAACAAAACAAATTATTTATACGTGCAACGTATGTATGAACATCATGAAGAACAGCCAGAATTGTTTGAAAAAGAACTAGAGACGGCAATCCATCGTTGTAATCATGCTGTTGATGTTGCCTGTTGCAACATGGTTTAAGCAGACAATGACTGGAAGTTAGGAGGAAAAGGAACGAAAGAATAAAATGCTGCAAATGATGATGATGGTGGATGGGGTGGTTGATAATGATAGAAGCGTGAATAACTTGCATAACAAAATACTCATCGAGATGAAAAGCGAATTTTTATAAAATTTTGATTAGTAGGCTTACAACACACCCTATGAAGGCATGTTAGATGATTAACCCACCGTTATTTTGTTGTCGCTGAGAAGGTATTAAATAGAAAGAAGTGATAAGGCAAGCAAAAGTCACATCACACCTAACCCGGCGGGCCATATCTTCAATAGCCCAGTGTTAGATAAAAACAGTCATGAGCCTGCATGGAGTCCCAGTAGTCTAGTAAGTAGTGTGTGGGCCTATTAAGAGCGGGACCACAGTTCAAACCCCAGATCAAACAGCAAAACGATATGAAAAAATATTTCCTCGGCGACTTTCTCTCAGAAGATTTCTAGCCTGGCAAAAACTCTGCGGTTAAATAAAATTGCCATAAAATTACTCAAAAATCTTGTCGTTCGGAATCATGTATAAAATTAACAAACACAACATCAATGGCGTGAGAGGCGAGGTCGTAATCCTGACTAAAGGGTTGTAAAGCCTGCATACACACCTTTTTCCCTGCCATGAGAGTAAACTACAGCACATGATGTTATACTGATGTCAAGTTATGTTGTAGGTGGTCCTCCGTAATGTAACTTGGTTCTATTAAAACAAATGTTTCGATTCAAACAACAAAATGTTGAGCATGGAGTGCTTAGCGTAATTTTCCCAATTTCTTCCACAACTAAGAGCGACTATTTAAAGGCAATTTAAGGTCCATAGTTCTGAATGATAGTGAGATATTGGGTCCATTGTCATACGATATCGATATAGGACAGTTATCGTTTTCTCCACAAAATACTGTTAAGTTTTCCGTCTCCACGTGTTAATAATAAGAGGCTCTAAATTTCTCCGAATGAAGCTATTCTAAAAGCTGAATGCTTCAAGCGTAATTGCTGTTGAGAGTATATCCTAAGATACCATGTCCTGTGCTACTTTTCTCCTTTTTTCCCCTACGATTTCCTTCCTAATGTGACATTCATTAGAAAACCACTCCTAATTTATCGATATATTGCATATTCGCACATACACAAATTCCGCGGGATTCTCGAATTAAAAAATCTGAAAACATTTTTTTCTAAAGTCTGGCAATCCTATCCAAGTATATACTCTACGTTGTTTACTTGAATGCTTATGGGATAAACCATCACTAAGAATAATTTCATGCAAATTCTTAAGTTGTGTTTGCAACATGTCATGAGAATCATTGCAACAGCAATTGTGTATGACAAGTGGTAACGTGTATCTTGCCCGTTGGTCGATTCGTAGTTTATCTTTGAAATGCGTTCGTTCACTTACTCGTTCCGTTTCGTTCGTGCGTTTAGCTATGTATGCGGCCAATATAAATGCTAGTTTCAAGCGCAATCTTCAATTTGATTGTTGCAATTTACTCCGACCAACTGAGTGCTGGTGATACGGGTGATAGTGAGGTTTTTCCTTTTTTCTCCTCTTTATGAATTGGTTGTTATTAATTGTGTTAATTTTTATTATTATTGTTGTTGTTGTTGTTGTTATAATCTTGCCGTGGGTGTTGTAATGTTGTAACATTAAGAAAATTACATGATTATCCCCCTCATCTATTGATTTTGAAGGAACATCCTTAAGGCGTTTTATAGTCGTAAAATCAAAGCAACAACAACGTCATAACATACCAAAAACAATACTTACGAACGTATTATGTACGTATTTAAAGAAGAATCCAATGAACGAAATAACGAAATACAACGTAAACAATGTAAACAAAAACAATTTTACGTTTTAAGGTCTGACGTACATACATAGATGTCTCGATGCACGGGTTTTGCAAGTTGCGACGAAGATATCTGTGAGGCCTTTTGTTCTCCGTCGTGCATAGATAAGTTAAGATCAAAGCCTTAATCGATACCCACAAAAGCAGAGACTGATGGCTAAGCCCGTTTGACATTCATTATTGAAATGTTAGTCTTTACATATCTTGACTGTGTGGATACTAATCACCAGTAATTCGAATCGTAATTTTTACGAAGTTTACGTACCTAACTTGTCATAACAACTCTTTGATCAGTATTACAACATAATTTCTCACACCACCCACGTTGTATGTGTTAATGTTATCCAAGACAGCTTTTTGAGAAACTTTACATGGCAATTTTATTTACTCCTCAGAGCTTATGCAACACTACATAACAGACTACAGCGACTTCTTGGCTTCGGTGTAAATGATTGTTGCCAATAATTGTCTGAATGGTTATCTACCCATGACTCATGTAAAGACATTGAATTGAACAAAGTATTAAGCAAAGTTCACAAAGTTAAGCTTGAAAAAAACCATTAACGAACAAACAGAAATACGTACGAACCACTCGGAAACCAAGCAACAACGATGTACGCATACACAAATCTTACGATTTGCATGCATGGGCATGTATGTATTGTTACTTTAACTAAAATACTTTCAAAGTAACGAGTATATACGTACTAAGTGAAGCAAAAAAAAAAAAGATTAATATTCGTAGGTCAAGTTTTTGATTTAAACAAATAGTCGAGTGTTCGTGATTTTTTCGAATAATGGTTCGATCAATTTATTATTGAGTTATTATTTATTATCGCTACATACATATTTTATTTTATATGTCCGATGCAAACATTTCTACGATTATTTCTTCTTTTAAGCGTGCTAATGGAATCGGAATCTTTAACCAGTGGAATGACACATGCAGTCGGCTACTCGAACATCAAACACAAAGCATTACAACCATTGGTCATTAAACCCTTCTACCTAATGTTGCTTGTGCCAATTTTATAAATGAATAGCGGAACCTACAGTTTAAAGTCGGACTCGAATGACAGACTTTTAGAAATTTTCTTAGCAATCTTCTATTTTCTCTCAGAGCTTTTGTCAGAAATCTGCTGAGACGAAGTCATCGAGGACCAGTTTTTCTTCATATTTCGTGGTGTTTGAACCTTGGCCGCATATCTTAATAAGCCAACACACTACCTATTAAACTACGGTCCTGACAAACTTCGTATGCTGCGCAGTTATTTCCTTCTGGATGTATAAATACCCAACAGGTTCCAAGAATGTGTTCCAATGATTTATTCTCATTGTCACAAAATCGAGAGTGACAATTGAGTTCGAGACATCCCCCAGTCTGAATAAGTATACTCCGAGTCTAGATTCCCTGTCAAAGACGGTTACCAACCTTAGGTTATTCCTCGATAGTCTAATGTATGCCTCGGATCTCCTCTTATTGTAGTTTCACAACCTCTATAAAAAGGTTCGGATCCCTGATTATTCTTCTAGCAAGCTTGTCTGCTTGCTCATTGCTAAGAGTCATTGCACTGACTTGAGACTCAGCACAAGGTAACCTTATTTAGCCTAATTACTAATTCAACTACCTCAGGCAGTATCATTATCCTCAATTTAAACCTCATAAGAGCCGAGTTTTCGAATGATGGCTAGTATTACTATATCCAGTCATTTGTACTTCCTATCCAAGTTGAATTGAGCACATCTTTTGGCGATTTGATGCACGCTCGACATGGTTCTCAAAATATTTTAATTCTGGGAGCAAATTACCTACTCCTGCTGCCATCCCAGTATAACCACAAAATACTTCATCTTTTAAAAGGTCAATGCAGCTTCCAGAATTAATTTTAATTTATTTTTCTTCCTAAGTCTCGTTACGAAGCACTTCCCAAAAGCTGAGGGCTAGTGATTCCTCACCAGGAAGACAAGTAATGAGAGAGTTATTCAACCAATCGATTCTTTCGTTCACGATGAAATTCTCTAAGGATTTTCGTGTTATGACTTGCCCTCACATCAACCTAACTCTTATAATCAATATCCATTTTTCGATGGCTATTACACTCCCCACTTGGAAAGATACGCGAGAGTTCAAATTGGCTTGCAATGTTTCGTTATGAGATCAAAAACTCTCCTTGCTGTCAAAAGATCTTGATTTTTCACAAATAATAACATAGTTAGGCCTTCACCTAACCTGGTGCAGAGCATTTAAATTACGCAGAGTTTACAGTGCCGTGTAGATTGTTTCCATGCGTGTTTTATTACCACACCACGCCTAATTTTTAGATTTTGTTCTGTCTTCCAGACCATAAAGATCGAAATCAACACAGTAATTTTTGAATCAATTGCTGCAACGTTAGCATCTTCATATTCTGGGTCTGGCCAATCGTCCGACAGACGAAAAGTCATTTGAATGGACAACAAATTCTATCCAAATGTTAGAAAAAAAATGCTTATGGCGGCTGCCATCATACACAAGTAATATTAAGTATTTGTGCAGGGTAGGCGTACGAATACATCCCCTCGACCAATTTTCTCACGCACCGAAATCTTGTGACAACAAAGGTCACAAGTAAGCTCAATGATGAACCCAGGCGGCATAGGGTATTATAAAGTTGCGTTTAATCGATTTAATTCTTTGTTTCTTTATTTTCCTTTAACAATAACATTTTTAGGAACGACTAACTCGGCATCTTTTTCGTAGACAAACAATACTGCTCTGGGTAATATGAAGGAATCTCTTCTGATAAAATCCTACACTCCTATTAATGGATGACACTAATTTTAGTCTGCTTGCGTTTAATGTCTCTTTTGTTTTTCGTCTTCCAACTTGTAATGCACATTAGGAGGCAGAAGGAATGTTTTTCTTTTTTGATAATAACGGCATAAGATTTGTTTGGATTGAATAGTTTTCCTGTTCAATAGGCGTAATTTAGACCGATAATTCCAGTACAGGGTATTCCTGGTAGTTTATATTTATTCTAAACAAAAACAATAAAGTTTGAGAATATGAGCTCCGTAGAATTGTAATATAAAATAAAAATAAATTGTGTTCAATTTTAATAAACTCTTTATTATTCACCCAACTTTGTTGTGCTGCACTGTTCACAACTTGTTCTAACAACAATAATTGCTATTTTAGTTATTCCTTTGTTATGCCCTTTGCGATAAAGCTATAACAAATTCTTACACAATTGTCGTAGATGCTTCAAACCGACGATTGCTTTCTTCACACGCACAGTGTCTTCACACCAAGACTGGACTAAACTTTTACTCTGATTTTGCATGCTTTGTCTTGCCATTTATATGGCGACGTAAACAGTCTGATGAATGTTCTCGTAATCGAAAGGTTCTAGTCTTCGCCTTCACGAGAGTTCTATTAATGTACAGCAACATGTTTACCAACAATGTAAACAACGACGTTTAGATTCGTACATGTTACTTGCTTGTTGTTAGTGTAGGTTGTTTACGTTTGTCCCTGCTGTTGTTGTTGTTTGTTGTTTACTTGCCCTTTTTTTTTAAATTTCCTTTTTTCGTTATACTGATGTTGTTGTTCTATTTTCGTTAATGAAGTAAACAAGTCCGTTGTTTTGTTTTTGTAGCTTTTGTTTAACATTTTTAATGTTGTAATGTTGGAAAATTGATCATATTAACGATTGGATTTAATATAGACCATGCAGCACCCACACTTTACACATAAATGACTCGAACGTGTGCATAAAAATGTCACAGCCGAACTGTTAAATCCTCAAAGTCTCTCTAAGCCCCTCTCTTCTTATGATCTTAATGACAGCAAAGTTCGAAATATATTTTTTTGGAAGAACAAGTTGAAATCCTCCGAACTATAGGCTTAATGTTTCAGCGCGATGCTTAAAAAACAAAATCATTAAGTGACTTAGAAAAATATGGAAACAATTAAGAAGTTAAGTAATTAACTTCTCGTCATTACTGATCCAAAGTACTCGAAGTTGACCTTGTCAAGAAAACCGTTGTTTGAAATCATAGGTTTATGGTAGCTAGCCTCCGGCTTCTTCGTCAGGTTTACAACCAAGTTTCTCACAACACTTATGTTGTGTGTGTTAATGTTATACATGAGTGTCAAGACATACAGTTTAATGTCAGCTTCGAACCACAGATTTTGGAGAAACTTTTCATGGCAAATCATTCTTTAGAGTTTTTGCCAGAAATCTGCTGAGAGGAAATCACTGAAGAAATTATGTTTTCATAATTCATTTTGTTTGAGATGTCTAACCTGAGATATGAACCGTGGCCTCACGTGACAACTCCTTTTCCTTAATTACCAACCAATTATGAGATAAAATTAAAACGGCGGCCATTAGTAAGTTTACTTAGAGATCCGTACCGGACAATGACAAGGAAGATATTCTATGGTTTTCTATTGTTCGTCTTCAATACAGTTTCTACGGAAGTAATTTCTAGATATTCGTAGTATTTGTATCGGTACGCCTTGGGGCTAGTGCTTCATTATAACTGCTAAAAAGTTCGTAAGATGGATCCTGGTTAGGTTTGACACCATTTCTGTTCTACAAATGTAGAGAATATTTATCCGATCTCTAAACCTCTATATAAGAGGCTTCATTGACATCTCCTTCCTTTGCAAATGAGAGAAGCTTGTTTGAAACTATTTTTCTTTACCTCAATGCAGAGTTTTGTCAATTTAAGGTCTCTTCTTGTGCTCATAATGCAATATCTCATTTAAACTTCTCTGGAAAACAGAAGCCTCCATAATTTTTAAGTTTCAGGACAACTCAACATATTTTTTTATTTTAAAGCTTTGAAAACAATTACTTTGAATGACTTAGAAAACATGAAACTGGATGTAGTTGATGTTTTATTCAAAGCCCTAGGAGTAGGCTTTGGTTCTTGCAAGGAAAGCGGTTGAGAAAGGGTAAAGCCTGCCCTCCGGATTCTCGATCAAAGCAAAGTGTGAGAAAAGAGTGAATTTCCAATGTAACTTGGTATGTAATTTGTCTAGAAAATCACAATACCTGTACTATATGACTTGAGAGACTAGTGATCCTCAACTCATCCGCCAGAACGCATAAATCGAGAAGGAGAGCTATTTCTCCAGTAACGTAAACAGAACTCTCAGCAAATAAAGGGCGTATTACTTTTAAGCGTTTCCTATCTTTAAATTTATATCAAACAAGGTTTTGGTTTGCCAGAAAGGTCAAAGGTTATATATATTTAAATGGGATATCATATATACATAATTGGCCAATACAACCCTTCAGTCAGGATTACGGCCTAGCTTCTCACCACTTATGTTGTGTGGCTTAATTTTATACATGAGTGGCGGGACCTACAGTTTAAGTCGACTCCGACAGACAGATTTTTTTGAGAAACTTTTCATGGCAATTTTATTTACTCTCAGAGTTTTTGCCAGAAATCTGCTGAGAGGAAGCCGCCGAAGAAATATTTTTTTTCATATTTCATTTTTGATGTCTGACCGGGGATTCGAACCCTGGCCTTTCGTCTAATAAGCCAACACACTACCTACTAGACTACGGCGACTTTTTGGATATATCATAGCCCATAAGGAATTCTGGTTCTATTGTCCTTTTGAGAGGAATTTCAATCCAACCAAGTAATAAATTGTGGTGCTAATTTTATACATGAGTGGCGGGACCTACAGTTTAAAGTCGACTCCGAACGACAGATTTTTTTGAGAAACTTTTCATGGCAATTTTATTTACTCTCAGAGTTTTTGCCAGAAATCTGCTGAGAGGAAGCCGCCGAAGAAATATTTTTTTTCATATTTCATTTTTGATGTCTGACCGGGGATTCGAACCCTGGCCTTTCGTCTAATAAGCCAACACACTACCTACTAGACTACGGCGACTTTTGGGATATCATAGCCCATAAGAATTCTGGTTCTATTGTCCTTTTGAGAGGAATTTCAATACAACCAAGTAATAAATTTTGTGAGTTAAATTAAAAACAAGGCTAGAGTTATTACAACAACTAAAAATTTAAGAAAATTTGTGTGTGTGTTTGCAATTTAAATTCTCTTAACATTGCCACCTGTTGCCGTTACCATATTTGTAAATGGTCGTGTTGCTTTTTTATTCCTTTTATCTTGTTTAGTTGCAACTGCAATTTATTGCACTCCCACGCATTACATTGCCTTGCACTCCATAACATGTGTTTTGAAAATCTTAAACATGTTCAGGATTTCCTAAAATTTACTGCATCGCCTAGATTATTCGTTACGTAACGTAAACTCTTTTGTCTCTTTCTCTAATCTGGGGAATCTAAATTGCAACAAATGGTTGATGAGGCAGTATAAGCATATTGGATTATAAATTGAAATGAAAATGATTCCACAAATGATGGTGCACCCGTGCATCAATTGAAATCAAGATTAATTTCATGTCATTCGCAAGACAAAATGCTGGACTTATATTTCGGTTTTTAAAGAAATCTAATACACGTTGTTGGAACTGATAGACAGAGGAAAGGCTTTGAAAAGAATTTTGTTTTTAGGAGATTTGTTACAAAGCAAATTAAAGAATAAAAAAAATTTTTAGGATTGCATGTAGCATGTAGGGTGTTGGCTTATTAGATATGAGACTTCGGTTCAAACCCCACGGTCAGACATATCCAACTTATTCGGCGACTTGAGTAAATAAAATTGCCATGAAAAGTTTCCCTAAAAAGTCTATCGTTCGTAGGTCTCACCGGTCATGTATAAAATTTAACACACATAACATAAGTGGTGTGAGAAGCTAGACCGTAATCCTGACTGAAGGTTTGTATGTATACAATTATGTATGTATGTATGCAGGTTTGTTGAGTTTTTTACGGG
>QOCX01005021.1:2515-13547 GCA_005959815.1 Sarcophaga bullata | reverse complement strand
ATGAATGGTCAATCAGATATAGAAACGCCAGCCAGGCAAAGCGTAAAACGAATTGAAGAGATTAGCGTTGGTCAAATTTAATCGATTTAAATTTGTTTGACAGATAAGAAATGAAATAAATTCTGACAAATTTAAATTGAACGAATATGTTCTATGAGAAAAGCAGTTTCGAAGTTCAAATCCACGACATTCGGAAACAAGTTCTTTTAAATACTGGAACATGATCCTTTACTGTATCAAAGCAGCATTGGAACACAAGTCAAATTGCGACAGTGCTGTAACCTTTTATTGTAAATAATGAGCACTTAGGCCCTCTTTGTATTCGTTCAAAACGTCTAGAAATAAATTTCGATTTGTATTCCATTTCCAATCATATCACGGCAGTTTATAGACAGTACTTCCTTCCAGGAGACAGTTAAGGTGGGTGCTGTCAGTCAACCGACTCCAGAGGAGCCGAAATCCTATTATAAATTTTCTGTTCGACTTATCTCCCATCATCCTAGCCATTGTCTACAAAGTTTTGGTTCTCACTAATATGTACAGCGGACTGTAGGACAAAAAGCAAGGCAGCTGAAATATATACTGCGAGCATTCCATAGATTTATCTCTCCTGTATGCCAATGTATTCCAAATAACGATCCGCACATTTCAAATCCTTTATGAATTCCCTTACATTACACGTAGAAATTAAAAGTTTTTTGTAGAATTTAATCAGTTGCATAGATAATTTTAATTCATTAAAGACTTTTACCCTTACCCAATAGCTGGATATATGTATACAATATAAATAAAAATAAACAAGAAATATGTAAGAAAAAAAAACAAACAAAAAAAATTCCAATGAATTCAAAACTTGTTTTATTTCTGTTCGAAAATCATTAATATGAACAACAACAACAACAACAGCAACAAAAAGTAAATATTGCATGAACGTTTGTTTGTATGTAAGAAGTGAAGAGACAGCCAAACAACTCTTTCTCGTTATTGAAGTTAAGCTTTAATTTACTTTTTTTTTTGTTTTTGTTGTTGTTGTTGCTATTGTTGTTGTTTTCTGTTTGTTTTGTTTTTTTTCCAGTAGGAATAAAAAATATTTATCTGGGAGTACTTTTTAGATAAAATATATCGATGAAATGGCATAAAATGCTT
This sequence comes from Sarcophaga bullata, assembly GCA_005959815.1. Taxonomy (NCBI): domain Eukaryota; kingdom Metazoa; phylum Arthropoda; class Insecta; order Diptera; family Sarcophagidae; genus Sarcophaga; species Sarcophaga bullata. Next base: position 12,401 of record QOCX01005021.1, on the reverse strand, counting down.
ATGTTAAAAGCGTTATTGAGTGGAAATACATTCGTTTAAAAGCGTTTTTCGTTTTTTTTCTTTCTGTTTTTGCAAATAAAATTAAATTGTTGCTGTTGTGATTTTTTTTTTGTTAATTTAGTTGCAATTATTTAACAATTTACCATTAACATTTAAAAATCCAAATAAAAATGCGAATAAAAAAAACAACAGAATTTCAAGGGGTGGCTGAATTACTGGCTGAATAACTGTTTGATTTGGCTGGCTGGCTGACTGCCTGGCTTTTGGTTGGTTTTGTTGGGTTGATTATTTGATGATCGTTTAATTTCGAGGATTGTTGTATTGTTCATTTAATTTTATTATTTATTTTATTACTTATTTTTTTCTTATTAAATTCAAACTTAATAACTTAATATGCATGATTATTTTTTTTTTATTGTTTTTTTAACAATTTTTTTTTCAAACACTTAAAAAAATTTCATTCAACACACTTTTTTTTAGAAATTTAACAACGACATTAGAAAAATTAATCGATAATCCAAACCGTGTTTAAACCGTTTCAAGTAACGTTATGCTAACCCGCTATGCAAACAAAACGAAAAATAGCCCAACAATTTGTTAGTTCTTTTTCTGGGATTTATTGTGCATTGATTTGATTGTTGAACAACAAAAACAAAAGAAAAAAAAGAAGAAATCTAAAGCCCTACACAAGTATGAAAAAAAAACAATATCCACGACGGACGGTAGGTAATAACAAGCGTTAGCGAGTTGTGAACCCTCTCGGTTAATACGTTGTCACGACGACGTTCTTTACGTTTCAGCGGCTGAAATAACTCTACTGTACTGTGTGTTGTTGGCAAACTGTCGACGGTTACATTGAAATTGAATTGAAAACCAGACGACAGACGTCTACTCTTAAAACGCACACATGCACACAGAACAAATAGAAAATAAAGAAAAAAAACGTTTGTATGTGTTTAAAAGCCAGCTGTTGTTGGGTTTAAAGGAAAGAACAATACATTAGTGAGCGAGCAAAGATATTCATTAAACCAGCAAACGAAAATAACTCACATACACTACACTCTACCGCTAATAGATACTCTAACAACAACAACAACTAAAGAAATACCTTTTTGGACAAAAAAAAACAACAAAACAAAAAAAATTACCTACCAATTGTCCTCTCTTAAATCTGATAAACACACACACACAAACTACTGACTAGACTACAACTACCAGAGAAATGTTTTTGTAAACCAAATCTAAGAGATAAACTCTCTTAAATTTAATTTAAAGAGCAATAAAACAGCGTAACAAACTAGACACCAGTATGTGTGAGATAGCAGCATTGTTATCTAGATAGTTTGTTTAATAATAAAACAACAACAATACAAAAAAAAAAAAAAAGAACAGAAATAATCTGTCAAATTCAATGAAACGTGTGCTCTGTTCAGCTTGTCAACCAGCCACTACAGTTTTAAGATTTGAGATAAAAGCCAATAAATGTCTACGAAGTGATTTATAAATTCAAAAATGCCATGCCATTATAAATTCAGGCAATAATTCTATCAGAATTTAAGCCACAAAATTGTTCGTCACGGACGGAAAAAGGTTAAAAGAGCTCTCTTAACTGTTTATTAAAACAGCACAGAATGTAAGGTAAGGCTGTTGTTATACGGATGAGCATAAACAAGAGCATTCACTTGATTTGATTTGCTCTTAAATCATTACTCTCTCCTCTCACATATTCCCTTGATCAATTTAAGTCTACCTGTTCTGCAAATAATCCAGAGATTAATTGCTGAAAATCTATTGAATCTAGAAAAATCTCTTTCTGAAGAGTATTAAAATTTGAAAATAGTGTGCCGGAAACAAACCCAGAACGCATTCCATTAGATATACAGCCTTGCTTACATAAATAGCAACACACAAATTAACGAGTTGTGGTGGGTTTTAAAAAATGTCCTATCCAGTATAGTAAAACAGCAAAAACTGGTCCAGATACACTCTACAAAAGATTTTACTTTAAACAGACCCGCATCATTTGTCTTAAAATTATTTTAACGCTCAAAGAACAGAACCAATCTACTGTTTTGTAGTGCATCCCTTGCACTGATCACATTATTCTTGAACTGCGTTCACCTGAGGCGTCACAACAGATCGCTATGCATGCTCAAGTGAGCTTTTGCTATCAAAGCTACCACTCCGGCCTACCTAACTACTGTCTTATATGAATTGTTATAAAACTGTTTTCATTCTTTAGTTAATTTTATATTGTTAATCTCTTTAGTGCTATTTACTTAGCCAATACTGTGTGTTTATTTATTTTCAAACAGCTTGTCATATGGAGACAACTTTGAGTCTAGTAAACAATAGCACAGTCAAAGTAAGTAAGATAAGATACTATTTAAACAATACACAGATAAAAATCAACTGAGAATATCATACAAAACAATAGAGAGAAAGAGAGAGATAGCGTTAAAATTGGAATTAAAGAGAATGATTACTCATACATATTTTCTCTTAAAAGGGAAGGTATTCCTTAGACAAGATTCCTAATACAGAGACACAAAATTTACAATTTTTTTTGTTTTTTAAGAATTTTGTTACATTAAAGGAATGCTCGCCTCTTGGATAACTGAGTTTCAAATTTACATGCTTGACTTAGAAACACAATACATAATAAAGATAGTTTGGTGGATAGTAATCCGCTTTTATTTCTAACGCAAGCCAGGAAATGTACAATAATCTGCCTAAAGGCTATGGAATAAATATATTTAAAGGGTTCTGACTTTATTGTACGCAGATGTCACTGCCCTACATAAAGCTTGATAATAGTTTTCCATGAAAATCTTTTGATTTGTTTGGACAGCCAGGCTACGTTCACTTCTGTTGTTCCGAGAATGCCGAGGGTTTTTAAGAAAATTTCAGATTATACGAAGGTAGTCGTTATAAAGGCTCCAAATCATCGGTATATTGTCGGTATTTGTGCATTTGATGTAATGATTAGAGCTCTTACTGGTCATGTGGAAGTGTTCCAGTTAAACTATGTTTTCTCCTGTCGGTGTATCAGCAGTTCTCAACTTTGTTGGCAGAATGAAGACAGGCTCAGTATTACAGTTCTCACAGGCCTTTGCTTCATGCCAATAGACTTGACATTCCCTGACAGAACTCCAGCAGAAGCTGTGGATCTAAGAAGAAACAGCTCGTATATCAGGAAACAGATTTCTTGGTCTCTCATATCCTATTAACGAGATTTATTTCGTAACCGGGATGGCATTCTTTAGATATTAGTTGATGGATATTAACTTCAAACATTACGACCTCTGGCCTAAGCGTGGTTCGATAACCTTCAGAGAAAGTCAGCAAACTTACTTAATCTGATCTTAGTTACGAAAATAGAGTCTGTTTATGATGAATTTTAGTTGCAAAAATGTCAAGATATTAGCATTATTTGCGAATACAGAACAAAGATAACAAAGATAAAGATAATAGCTAAGCTAGACTTTCCAAATAATTTAAAAATGCTTGTTTCTCTCTTTTAAAAGTACACAAAACAGTACAAGGAATTACTTTAAAAACTTACCTTAAATTATGTAAAATTTCCTACTGGGCTCTGTAAATAAAAGCAAAAAAGAGAGAAATTAATAAAAAATAATTAAAAATTTCAATACGGTAAACAATTTAAGAGATTTCTATAGTTCTCTCTTAAATTGAAATACTCTTAACGCCTAACACATAATGGAGTGTAGGGTGGAAAAGTGAATACAGCCCGACTGTTCATATTCAAATAACGCCGAGTATAAAAGTCACCATAAACTTGTACCTTTGAATGTTGACACTGTGAACACCGACAAATTGCCCACCAGTCATTAACAAATACCCGCGCAGGCCTCAACCCAGCCCGCGCTTTCAGTTTCGCTCAACTCCTCCGAACCCGAAGTAGCGCAACAAGAAACAGCAAACTTGAACAGCAAATTCGCAAGTGGTACCTCCGCAGTGAACACAACTCTTTGACACCAAGTTCTATCTTCAAACCAAACACCAAAATCAAAGAAAACAAAACGTTGAAAGGAAATAAAAAGGAGATAGAAAGGAGCAGGAAAACGAAAGTAAATAAAAGAGAAAAGGTTAAACGCAGTATATTAAACCCAAAGGGATGATTGGGTATTCTTGTAACCACATTTAAAAAAATTTGTTGTGTGATAAAAACAAAACAAAAACAAATTATTCAATAAAAAATTGTTGATAGAGTGGCTGGCTCATTAACATTTGAATAAAATAAACAAATCTGCTGCTTGTCTATTCACCCATTGCCACCAACTCTCTGGAAGCAACCCCCAACTAATAACAATTTAACGACAACACTTGAATTCATGCTGATTTAGACAATTTAACGCCCTTGTCTGCCTAGCTCACTGCTTGCCTTCCATCCTGCCTGTCTGCTTGCCTGCCCTTATCAAGGCATTTTAATTTTAAAGCCGTTAAATTTGTAACATTTCGTGTGGCACTTAATGTGTCATTAGCCGAGAGTCATTAGGGTTGATCGGATCTGATTATGTGAAGAGCAGTTTTCTAGAGGCTAACAACACTTGAAACCAAAAGCGATTTGTAATCAATTTCAATTAAGGCAATTAGCGTTTAATTGTTTACTTAATTCCAGTTTTTTATTTCATTTTTTTTTTTTGCAATAACAAAATTAAAGCGAAAATAATATTTTTATAGAAGAGAAGAGAATGGAAAATAAAAATATGACAAGAAAAAATTAAATAATAAAAGGAAGAGGGGTGTAGAGTATTTAAAAAATTCAATTCTAAACAACTTTTTATTTAAGCCCTAAAAGAAACAATAAAAAGCCACGGATTTGAACATTTCGAGGGCGAGGGTAGTCTGTATAAATTCAGAGAAGACAAAGATGCTACAAAATGCTGCCTGTTCATCCATTGAGAGGCTTAGGAACCTTGAATTCTGGGTGGCTGTGGCAGAAGGGTTCTTTCTAATATCCGAAGTCTATTTTCATTTGCCTATTGTCATTTGTATTCCATAAAGAGCATCTCATCTTTAAGAATTTTACTTTTAAAGCTTCAGTCCTGTTTAACAGATTTAATTGAAAACTTTTCCGCTCAACGCCCGAAATAAAATCGAACTCAATCTTAAAATACGAATCTGTTTTCGTGTCCAATTAAATAGCCAATGAACACTGTTTGACTTAAGCTGTCCAATAAATTCTTATCTTAGACAGGCAGATACGTTCACACACGTGTTGGTCATTCGTTACTATGTATGTGTGTGTGCGTGTGCATATCTCAAGAAAATTTCATTTAATATGACACAATCTCAGTGGTGGCAATGATGGGATTCATGGGAATCTTGTGTCATTTACGTGCGTGATTTTCCAACCACTTTTCATAGATTTTCTGTTGTTTCACGTGATGATGACGTTTTTAAAGCTTTTGGGCCAAAAAAAAAAATCTCATAACACCAGTCAGACAAAGACAAAGAGGGAGAGGGAGTTGTATTCCCAACCAGTCAACAAAAGTTGAGAAAAGTTGTCACCAAAAACTTCTCATGTGTGACTTCTTCTAGCTAATGACACTGACAAACTAAAGAAAGATTATTAATGTAGTGGGGTGGATGAAGTATATACCTCTACGTATGTAGGTACGTACGTACATACATATGTACGACAGAGTATAACATTTATTGGATCAATTACTACCTGGACAAAATGTTAAATGACATGAGTATTCTTGGCAACATAGTGAATTATGAATGAAAATCTATTCGTACTTACACGGCTTACGAGTGTGTATGAGTATTGCATCATACTAGAACAGTTAGTCAGTCAGTCGTTTATACTGTAGTATGTTGCAAGTTCTTTAGCATGAATGCATTGTGCTTGTATTGCTTTATATGCGAGTGTATTGTATTGTAAGCGTATGCGTATGTGTAGCTTCAAAGCAAAACTTAAAAGTTATTTAAGCAACGCTCGCTTGGCTAATCATTTATGACCATAATTCATTATGTGAGTACCATTGCAATACCATTAGAATAGCAAGCAAAGAAACAAGCCAGCAGAATCTTAACTAAGCTTAGCTTAGAACAAAATATTCTAAGCATTCTCTACGCATGGCAATTGAGCTGGCATGTATGAACGATGAATGATTGTGTGAATGAATGTTTTTTCATTGAAATGTTTAATTTTGTTTTTCTTTTTCATTTTATTGTTCATGTATAGAGTCGTAAGGAGTCATTAATTGGGCAATTGATTTCCCATTATTGCTTTCGCAAAATGATAACTAAGCCAACAATAGAAAATCTTCCAAGAATGGAATATTTCCTGAGTTTGTACATTTTTTATTCAATTTAAACTCAGATTGTAAACTGGAACAGTTGAAGTGCCATCTGCGAACTAAAAGAACTTTTTAAACAGAATTTTGAAACTCCACGACTGAGAGTATGAATAGTCATTACCCCAATGCTACTATAGGCAAGAGATATTGGGTATTCTTTTCCACTTATTCTCACTTATTCCCTGACTTTTTGATTTCTGTTTAGTTGATGTCCTATACACTAAATTCTGCCAAACATTTTGTTTCTCCAAACAGATCCTTACACTAACGAAGTAAACTTTACTTCTACATTTCCCACACGTTTCTACAGAACGAAAGAGTTCCCAAGTGAAAATATAGAAAATCTCACAATAATGCGGTAAACTTTATTCCAAACCGCATGCCGCCAGCTTTAAGGACCTGTCCAAAACAGCAGAACAGAAGTTATTTTCTTTCTTTCTGTCTAAGCTTTTCAACAACAAAACCAAAATAATAAGGGAGTGTACTAAAGGCAACGCAAAGCATAAACATGATGGATAATGAGCTCATAAACAGAATGTATGCGTGTGGTTGGTAGTAACACGCGTACAAAAGTGTGTCTAAACAGGAAAATGTGACACAAACACCAACTTAACTTAGCAGTAAACCACCAACCAACCCCCATACGATTCCCCTTTTATTAAAAAGAAATTTCCCCATAGCTAAAGGCAAAAAAGCCTCAAGATAACCTGCTTATCATTATGAGCAGGCTGAGGATAACAACCAAAACGTGTCAAAATGTAATAGAAAAAACTTAAAAATATTTACAAAATGCGTGAGGCAGCAAGCTGCATCAGACCGACCCGACCATGTCACAAATTAAGTAGAGACCTTGAGGTTAAGATGTCTGTTATTTAAAGATTCAATAAAAATTACTGATTATTACTGGTCTGCGGTGGTTTTGTTCATAAGCGGGGACACATCAGCTCACAAGGATAATAAAATTTTATTACGATATGACAGTATGACTGGAGACGATTATTAATAATTGAATTGCAGACTAAGGCTTATATTGGGTGTATAACCTAATATAAGGTTTACATGTACAAGTCCTTTAAGGCTGCTTTACTTTCTTCAGAACTGCCACAAAGCATCTCCATTTACTTAATCAAGGTTTTAAATTATTCTTTCATTACTTTATTCAAATTTCTTCTGTTAAGCAGATGATGGGCTTACTCTGGCAGATCTTAAGATGTCAGGGTTGTATTCTACAGCGAGTAGAGTAGTTTGGGGAAAGTAATTGCATGAATAATTTACTACTTGCAGCTCTGCAAATTTTTCGCACTTTTTAACGCCTTTTTCTTAAGTTAAACAACCAATTAATCAATCAAGTCCTTGCATAACCAACAATAAATATGTGGCACTCTCTGCATCGGCGCAACAGCTTGCCACATGCCGCATGCCAATGGTTCAAAAAAAAGAAACTTTCATTTTCATTGGGCAATATGGTGGTTACAGATTCGCCTGTCACGAAATGTCGATTTTGTTTTTAATTTGTTTTTCTAATTGAAAACAATTTGAAAATCAAACTCAATATCCTGCTGATTTAATAGACTGAATGGGGAGATGAGAAAGAAGGAAAACAATTTTGTTTGATTTTCAAAAGACGTTGGTAATGGTGACAGGCATTTAGCCCCCCAATGTATGATGGTGGTAGTAGTAATGTATTGTGTTTGTGCCACATTGGCAAAAAGAAAAAAAGAAAAAATTAAACGAACTTCTTAAAACGGAAGTCAGTGATGCAACATTTGGGTTTTTAGTGTTGCATGTAGTCATGTAGTCGTCGCATTGTAAGTGTTGTAAGTGCGGTGCGGTTGGATGGTATCTGTTTGTGTTGAAAAGTCATGAATAAATGAACGAATGAATGAATGAATGAATGAATGGATGGGATGACACACCTTGTTGGCAATGAATTTCCTGTTTTTGTAATTTATTTGTAGCTGCTGTCGCTGCTACAAAAAATAAATTCAAGAAGAGAAGTCTTATAAATGTTTTGCCATTATTGTTACTATTCATGTGTTGTTATTTATGCTTAATACAAAGTAGATTAAATGACTATAAATTTTAACAGAAAATAAATTCAAACAAGTAAATCAAAAAAAAAAATAATGATAAAAAAAACAAAAAACAAAAGTAAAGAATTGAAAATAAATCGAAACGAATCGTAATGAATAAGAAAAAGTTAATGTTGTTGTTGATGTTGCAATAAAATGCAATAAATGTAGGATTATCTTACTTTATATACCCACATATCAGCATACACACACACATATATGTACTTGCCACATAGGCAAAGTAATTGACAAACTTATTTCATTTGTGGGTTGCGTGGATTTCTTTTTCTCTCAATTTATTTCGTTTGTAGGTTGATTTTCAACCAAAAACGAATAAAGAAAATTTAAAAATGTGGTTGTTCTATCGTTTGATCATTCATTCATTCTAAGTTTTTGTTTTCTTTGCTATTGATTGATATAATGAGGAGGAGCAGAAGACAGGAGGCTACATCGTTAATCAAAATACTTGCCAAAGAATTTCAAAGGAAAATATTCAAGGACAATTTCCTTTCTACACATCTTTAGGAAACAAGAATAGCATCTTCAAAATAATACTTCATATCCATAGAAGAATAATTTGTTTCTTTCTATTACTATATCTGTAAGGGACTACTTTGCTTTAAATAAGCCTTAAGCCAACATTTACGAAAAAAATATATTCGAATAATGTATTCCAATAAGGTAGGGATAATAAATCAATAGCCATCCTACCATAAATAGATATATTCCTTGTGACAAAGAGCTCATTATACTCTAAACAATCATTTGCGCTAAAATTGATAACAATTTAGGCAATTTATTTCTCTTTTACAATGAAAAGAAAAATTGCAAAAAGCCCAAAAGAATTTCTTATTTAAATTAGAGGCAAATACTAGCTTTACATTTCATGAAAATAATTTCATATTGACATGCGAAATGCAATCGGAAAAATAAATCATTTTTGTTTTTGTTTTTTTTGAAAATTTTATTGTATTTATTATTATGCATGATACCGATTCATTTCATATTTATAACTGAATTGTATCTGTCTGGATGTCTGTTTGTTTGCCAGTTTACCATTCATGCCACAAATTTTAAATTGCTCCACTGACACTTCTGTAATAACTGTGAATGCAAACACAATAAAACGATTTGCATCTCAAAACATTTATCGCTGACATTTTTGTGTAAAACGTTTAATAATTAAATGTGAATGCAATGTGAGTGAGTTTTTATGCAAATTATAAAGAAAATATTTAAAAATGTTTTCTTTTTTATTTCAAATAAATTAATTCATAAAGAATGCAATGCGAAAGTCCATTTCCTTACTTCTCCATGACTTAAACGAAATCTGCTGAGAGGAAATCGCCGAAGAAATATTTTTTCATATTTTCATTTTGATATCTGAGCTGGGATTTGAACCATGGCCTTACGTCTAATCTAAACTTATGTTGAGTAATTTAAAACAAATTTGAATCATGTATCTCTCACTATCTTGAAGTA
>QOCX01005019.1:0-13106 GCA_005959815.1 Sarcophaga bullata | reverse complement strand
ACTGTGAACTTTTATAACTTTGCCTATTTAGCACCTATTTTCGTAAATTTGACAGCAAATGAACGAAGAAGAAGAAGTGGGCGTGGCAAACAATACAAGAAAATTAAAGTCCGGCATCTTAGCTTTTATTTGATACCCAATTTATGACAATTGATGCTGTATAAGCAAAGTTATAAGGGTTTACATTTAATTTTCTTTAATATCTATAAGTGGGCGTGGCAAATATAATATTATTTACGCCTACATAGAAAGAACACGTTTTCACCTTTCATTTGAACCATTTGTATAAAAATCGGTGCTCTACTTACAAAGTTATAAGAAATTAAAAGAAAATACTTTTACAATCCAACACAAAAAAAAAAAAAAAATTCGCGTAATTTCATGTCAAAAATTTTTGTGTTCTACCAGGCGAACAGAATTGTATAGCAAGGGGTGTTTGGTAAATATTTTCTTAACTTTTATAACTTTATAACGAAGCACCAATTTTTATAAAATTGGTATCAAATGAAAGCTAAAAACACTACTTTCATTCTCAATATAAAATATTAAATAATTACCACGCCCACTTTAAGATATTTAAGCAAATTATATGTAAACTCTTATAACTTTGCCTGCTTATTATCAATTTTCATAAATTTGGTAGCAAACGAAAGCTAAGGACCTAAACTTACATTTTCTTCTAACATGCAGTAGTGCCACGCCCACTGAATGACGTTTAGATGGATTAATTGTGAACTCTTATAACTTTGCCTATTTAGCACCTATTTTCATAAATTTGATAGCAAACGAAAGCTAAGAACGTAAACTTACAAACTCCTACTAACATTCAGTAGTGTCACGCCACTGAATGACGTTTAGATAGATTAACTGTAAACTATTATAACTTTGCCTGTTTAGCATCAATTTCCATAAACTTGATAGTAAACGACAGCTAGGAACCTAAACTTACAAACTCCTACTAACATTCAGTAGTGTCACGCCACTGAATCAGATTAAACTTATTAGCTTATAACTTTGAAATTATTGAAGAAGAAGAAGTGGGCATGGCAAATTATTTTGTGTTCTACCAGGTGCACAGAATTGAGCGGCAAGGGGGTGTTTGGTAAAATATTTTCTTTAACTTCTTATAACTTTATAACGAAGACAGCAATTGTTATAAAATTGCTATCAAATGAAAGCTACAAGCAGTTTTCGTTCTATTAGGGAATACAAGACTCTTCTCTTTGCTTTGTTTGATTTTCATTGCTCAAATTTTTCCAGCTTGACAAATGAATACTTTACCGTGGCAAATCCTGAAATAAATCGTATCAGCGTACCTACTTTAGTTTTACGTAGACAAACGGTCTCTGTGGAAATGTGAACGGTTGCTACATGGGGTTTATTGGTAAGGAAATGCTCTTTGCTCCAGAATAGATTATTTAGTGGGCAGGGGGTGGTATTGAATTCTGACTTTTTCTTTCAAATAAGAAACTCTGTATTCGAAACGAGATTCCTTAAGCTTGTAGTCAAGCACGTTGTAAAGAATTTGTTTAACTTTCAAGATAAAAAGCCAACAGCCAAACCAGAGAGCAGTTAAAACATTGGTTTTTATTACCAAGCTACGCACCTGCTTCCAATTGTAAATGTATTCTCTCAAGAATACATAATGAATGCCCCGAAAAAATCTAAACTTTTCTATTCACATGCATTATTGCTATTATTATGACAAGATGGTAAGGAAAACTGAAAGAAAATGAAAGAAAATCAAAAGAAAAAAAGAAAAACGCATGTGAAATAAATTTTCATTTGTATTTAAATTGAAATATTAAATTTATAGACAATGGTTAAAGATATTTTACAATTTCTTTGAACCATTAAATAGACGACAACAACAGCAACAGCAACAACACTCCTTAAAAGAGATGCCAGGAAATGTACACAATGAAATAGTGGCCATTACTTAAGCGAAATGGTAAAAACTTGGTGACCAAGTTAAAGCTTTCGCCAAGATCATCAGTATTTAACATCAAGAAGAAAAATATAGAGAATCAGATGGACAGACAGACAAATTAAAAAAAGACTGAAAATAAAATAAAAAAAATTGACAGTTTTATTCTTAATCTTTTAAAGAAGATGACGAAGAAGACGAGAGAAATACAAACGAAACACAGTCTAAAAAGGCAAACATTTCAATGCAATGCCAAGAAAATATATGGCATGAGTACTTAAATAACTAAGTGAACGTATGAATGAAAATGGTTTTACGCATTGGTAAACAGCTCTTAAGCAGTGGTTCCCAAACTTTGATTTGGTTTTATTAAACGATCAATTTAAAATGAAAATAATTTCTTAAGAAATTTGAAAATTTAAAAAATTCACATCCACTTTTAAAGGATACTTAGTGGATTTTACATTGTTTGGGAACCACTGTTGGCAAGGATGACATTAATAACAATTGGAAATTTTTCATCAATTCCATTTGTAAACCAAAGAATTGCCAAGAGATTGTAACTGACACAGGAAGTAACGAGGGCGTATAGATAATGATTTGAAACTGAGTTGTTCCAGAACCATTTTGAAAATGGGAGTTATTGGAATGCTTTATTATAAACATTTACTACTGCAAGCCTTTTGAAATGCACTGGTCTTTAGTGGGTATCACATAGGAGTTGACAAAATAACGCCCAGTAACGACACACCAAATCCTACATCTGGTCCTGCATCATCCCTGTATTGATTGAATTCCACCAAACTCACGAGGAAGTTGGTCAGCGCAAGGGTGGCACATCATAGGCGTTATTGTCTATCAATAGAGGAAGATAACAAAGTAAACGTATGATACTCGATAAAAGCCTATGAAGTAAACTAAACCAAGAGCAGACATCTCTTCAACCTACAAGAATAAGTGTCGACCCCGCCAGTAGTCTCACATTAGGTTAGGTTAGCTGGTAGCTTGCCGTCAGATCTTCCAATGTTCTGTCACCCAGAAATCATTAACGCGTGTACTGAACTGCAGAGCACTAGCATAAAAGATGTTTTTCAGATTCCGTTTCCTCCTCATCAAGGCAGCTTCTGCAATAATCCTGCTAGGGCATACCGAGCTTGTCAGTGAAACTGCCAATAGCACAGCGTCTCATTAGAATTTCTATTAGAATGCGTACCATTTTCTTGTTGAACTGGAGTAGTTCCCCGGTTCTCCACTGATGGTTACAGCAATTTTGAAATTCGGCAACCACGTAATTTGTTGTATTTTCCAATTTGGAAAAATATTCCCGTAGAGGCGGCTATCCTCTCTATCGTCTCTTCCTCAAACATTTTCGATTCTTTCTGTACCAGTTTTCCACCTTTTCGTTTCCCTATATGCCACAGTGGCTGGAGAACTCGTAGAGAAGCGCATATACCCCTCCATCGTCTCCCCATCAGACATCTCCGATCCCTTACGCACCAGTTAATCCGCCTTTTCGTTTCCATCTATGTCACAGTGACTCGGGAACCTAGTAGAAGCTGGTGTTGCGTCGAAGTATACAAAGTAAAGAATCCATGCAGCTCCTTATGCTCTTTGATTTGACGAAATGCTGTTGGACTGTCCACACATATTATGAAGTTCGAAGCAGCTAGGTCCCCGTTTCAACCATGCATGCAGCTTGTTCAATAGAAAAAATTTTCGCCTGAAATACCTACGGCCTTACATCCACATGAGATCACCATGCCCTCAAATCATTCGCACAGAATATCTAATTCGACGTAGTGCCATCCTATTGAAGCTACACGCCGTTGATGTCCAGATCATACAACTCTTGGATCATTGGTGTCAGTCTAAATTCAACAACTTTGTTCCTTCACGTGCCCATTCATCCAGAAATCGACATGAACGCAAAAGACGATTTTTCAATGAAAATTAGTGTCAGAATGGAACTGCTCCAGAGTCTATGTTCAGTGAACATACGTCGTTGCCTATGGTGATTATGATGCTTTAACAAATAAAGTTGTCTTGAATAAAGTGGACAGGCTAATTTGATGGATATCACACAAGAGATGGTCATTATTAATGTTATTATATGAAAGTCCTGTTGGAAGGCCCTATATCCACCCCGTTAAGAATGAACCTAAGAAGTTTCCTAAGCGGAGATGTGCTATCGGCAGTCTTCGCGTCCGTCCATATTAAGCTGCATTCTTATAGAAATTTTTTTTAAACCTTTTAAATTTACCCACGGTTCCATAAGATTTTTCACAATAAGAAATATTTAGAAACTCATTAATTTTTCTTTAAAGCTAAACCATCGAACAACCCCAAAAAAAAAAAATTTTCCAAGGAACAACAAAGTCTCATGCAAATCAATGTATTGCTCTGTGTGTTCGTCTCTTAAAGTCTTAGAGAAGGAAGAAACAAAATACAAGGAAATCCTACGCATTGCCATCCAACAGCAACAGACTCATGTAATACCTATGAATGTAAGATGCTGTGCCATCTTAGTAACTTCCCAGCATCAGTATTAGAGTTCAAACAGTTGTGTGTATGAGAGCTTTCATTATGAGTTATCTGCAAATGCGAATATGAATGCGAATTACGAATTTCAAATTCAAATTGAATTTGAGTTCTCTCGAACAGGCAAACTCTTCAACATATCATTTTTCATATCATTTGCCATTCAAGCTATATCGTACGTCGTACTAGGTAGTGTACTTTGTTAATGGTAACTGTGATGATGCAAAAAGGCCATGATAAACAATGCTGGTCAAAATGATCGCGTCCCATTGAAGCATTTAAAGAGGATTTTTTTTCTTTTTTTTTTTTTCGTTTCTTTCTTGCTTTCTTTTAGTTCAATAGGTTTTTGTGCGTTTTTTTTTTTTTTTTTTTTGGGATTTTGAAAATTTTTAACGAGTTTTATTGACCACTTAGTATGTTATTGGGGAGGGGGGGAAAGGAAACCAAAGCAATGATGATCGCCACCGGTTGTGGAAGAAAAGTAAACCATTAAAATTAATAGACAATAAACAGAAAGTTGTTTTGGAGAAAATATTGAAATTATTATTCGAAAGAAAACAAATTCAAATTTAGGACTTTTAGAACAAGGAAATTAGAAATTTGAAAAAAAAATGTTGAAGTCCTGCATCTGAAGGAGAAAAATTCAATCAATATGTCTCTGCCTTGTATTGGTTATATTTCTTTGGAACTGCAACATGTTTCTCCCATTCAAGTACCTTATGGTTGATGTGAAATGTATTGAACAAAAATTCTCGAAAGGAAAATAATTTAAAAAGGGAGTATCAATCAAATAAAAGTAGGTTTAGGTTTAAAAACATAAATTTTTCTTCCATTTTGTGTCAAATAACTTATCGTGCATTGATACATAAGAAACGTACTTGAGAAAAGGAGAGCCTAGGATAGAGTGCTTTTGAAACTTAAATCGCTCCCAACTTTCTCTCCAAATAGTTCCTTGCAAAATGCCTTAACAGCCAACAAGATATGCCATTTCCACAGAGCGCAATCATTATTGGGCCAAGACCAATGGTATCCCCCATCCTGCTACAATACAACTAATCACCTGCTTGGCTGGAAATACATTGATTAATGAAAAAAGGCAGAAACTAAGGAGCATGACAAAACTAAAAAACTTTCAATTAAACCAAAGCAGATTAATTATATTATAACAAGAGTAAGCATTTTGAAATTTTAGTCTTCGTAAATAATTGCTAAAATTAAGGTTTCTGCTGCTGTAATTTAAGCCCTAGAGTTCTTGAACTAGCTCAGCAGCAGATGGGACTGTGATGCCCCATTAAAAATTTATAAGGTTTCCTTATGAAGAAAGTCATATGACATATATGACGAGTGACAGTTTTCACAATCCAGTTCCAGCGAACGTCTAGCGACGAGATCAAATAGATTACACATACATATACTACTGGGAAGCTTCATCTCTTACTTGCATTGGAGATTAAGGTGAAATTGCCACTAAGCATCACTTGGAGCTTGATAATAGACGAAAATTTTAGACACATTCTGTGGGTGTTATATTGCAAGTGATAAACTCCGATTTGTGATTCTTAATTTTTTTTTTTAATTGTCATTACAATCCTTCAGTCAAGATTACAATTGAGCTTCTCATACCACTTATGTTGTGTGTGTTAATTTTATATATGAGTGGCAGGGACTTACAGTTTAAAATCGATTCCGAAACCAGATTTTTGAGAACCTTTTTCAAGAGGAAGTCGCCGAAGAAATGCTTTTTCTTATTTTGTTGTATTGGAGATGTCTGACCTAGTGTTTGAACCGTGGTCTGACTTACGGCGACTTTAACTTACTAGCAGAGAAAATTCTAGACTGCAGACTACGCATTCATAACCTACAGAAATCCTATGGGTGTAAGAAAACCTGGCCCTTCATTACAGTCTGCCATTAATAGCACACTGGTGTGGGACCCAAATGAACTTATTCCTATAACTATAGGTTAAAACAACGGGCCGTATCAAAATTCTTCCATCACAATGTTACATGAACCAACAGCTTATATTTTAGATCAAGACAATCCATTTAAGCCAACCTCGAATACTAATTGCCATTTTCAGCTGTTGACTTGTCTTCAAATTTGTGTGTATCAGATAGAGAATTTTCTAATGTAATATCCGTTCGTTGAAGACACCGTAGTCCGTGGTTCTAACCACAGCTCAAACATCTCAGTCTTCTGGCAAAAACTCTGAGAGTAAAATGAAATTGCTATGAAATATTTTGTAAAAGTCCGTCGTTTGGAGACAAAGTTAAACTGTAGCTGCCCCCTCCCCACCACTCGTCGATAAAATTCAGACACAACATAGGTGGTGTGAGAGGCAAGGCTGTGACCATGATTAAAGGGTCGTAATGGCAAATGAAGTAAGTTGTCGCCAGTACGTCCAATGATTACTTGTATGCCCAGGATGTGCATTAATGGAGATCTTAGGCGACATTCGTGAAAAATCCTGGACGTTGTTATAACATTATCAAGGGACAGCCTAGTTGTTCGAGTATATCCTCAAGGGAATATTCTGCTGCTGTGCTATTTAATCACATAGGGAAAGCCATTACTTTCGCTTGGAAGTCACAAAATTTTTTTTTTTACTTTTTACAAGATGGCTCAAGCATACTTAGATCATAGCTTATGCGTCCGTTTGGTTCATAAGCAGACAACTTGTTTGTAGAATCTTCAAAATCATTTAAAAATTGAATTAAATTTCTATTGGAAATGCGATCTAAAGATGGCAGTTATTTTTCTAATTTAAATTTTGCAAAATTAATCTCAATTAAATTAATTTTCTTTTAAAATTTATTTCGAATTCAAATGAAAAATGTGTGCAGGAGCTGATAAACTGCAAATAAAAGGTTTTTATGAAAAACGCACGCACAATGGTAATAAAAGCCATTGTCTGTCTTCAAATTTTGTTTTCAGTTTTTAATGCTTTCAGGAGTTCCCAGGTTTCCTATATTCATTCTAACAATTTTTAATAACAAAATATTGTTTTGGAAAAATTAGAAAAGTGTTGGATTTTTTTTTTAAGTTTATCCACACACCGTGTGTGTTTGGCAGCAAAGCTATTCATTCTGTTCATCCGCAATTTGTAGCTTGAACAACAAAGAAGTTGTTGCTCTTCTACTTGAAAAAAATTAAAAAAAAAGAAAAACAAAACAGAAACCATTTTCTTATAAGTATTGTTGATATTGTTGTTGTTGTTGTTGTTGTTATTATTATTTTTATGCCCCTTGAGAAAAGTAAATGAAAATGAAGGAAAAAATTTATTTTCCATACAAAAAAGGCTTTTTTCTTAATAAGTTTTTCGTAAAGGAATGAATAAATAAAATAAGGTGTGGAAATAACTACAAACAATAACAACAACAACAGCAACAATATAGCAATTTAAATTTACCAGCTGGTTATAAACAACAGTGTACCAACAACAACAACAACATATACTCTCAACTGGTACAAAACAATGAGGGAACAGTGGTCTTGAGGGATTTAAAATGTGAATGATTTTTCTTTGGAAGTATTTGAAAGTAAATTGTTTAAAGCACTTCATTTGGATTAAAAGCAATACAGAGATCTTTGACGTCTTTAGGCAATGAAGGTTGGCAACCCTATTATTCTAGAACCTAAAACAGTAGACAGAAATCACAAGCACAGTTTGGAAAATCTGATTAATAGTAATGAAACAAAATAAAGAAATACAAAGGAGGATCAACAAGTCCGCGATTTTTTGAATAAAATACAGGTTTTACGATAAAACAAAAAAAAAAAATATTGTATTGGCAACACAGTCTCCTGTGAGCTCTACACAAAGTTCATCAAAATTTTTTTTCTTCCATTTGGCTGATATTTTTATGAAGCGAAGTTTCCAAAGTATTTATCAAGCTAAGTCACGCTGTAAGGGAAGTGCACACGGAATTTACTTTTTAAACTCTCTCTCTCCTCACATTACGCGGTAGTGTGCTGTAAATGACTATCAAATGTAAACAGAATGACGCTGGTTGTTCAAATTTAAACAGGAACTGACAGAAATGTGTTGTCCTTATAGGCAAGAGACGGTTTATTTACTCTCACATTCTTTGTATACACGATAGCAAAGACGCTTTTCTGACTGCAATACGTTCTCCTTGATGAAATGGAGAACGAAAAATTTAGCATCCCGAACCGAATAACTGCTCTCTCCCTTCATTCTGCTCTCTAGTTTAGCAAACAACCTGTTCAAAAAGTATCATTAAAGTGATGAAATACACCTGACACAGTTCAGGTCGCTGTACAATAACGGATTTATACTTGCTGTTTATGTGCCCATTAAACTCTCTCGATGCTGACTTAAGAAACTTTTCATGGCAGTTATTTATTACTCTCAGAGCTCTAGCCAGATATCTACTGAAAGGAAATCGCCCAAGGAAATATTTCTTTTCATATTTCGTTTTATTGGAGATGTCTGATCTAGGGTTTGAATCGTAGCCTCACGTCTAATAAGCCAACACACTACCCACTAGACTACGGCGACTACGTATATGCATCTGGCGCACAAAATCCCAAAACAAGCCCTCCTTTACTTACTTCAGCGATCTCTACATCTCTTTAGTCAGGATTCTATACAACCTAGCTTACTACACCGTACATGTTAAGGGTTAATTTAACCCATGAGTGGCGTGACTTACAGTTTAAAGTCGGCCATGAACCATACATTTTTGGAGAAACTTTTGATGGCAATTTTATTTACTCTCAGACTTCTTGCCAGAAATATGTTTTGTTGGAGATGTCTGACCTGGAGTTTGAACCATGGTCTCACGTCTAATAAGCCGCCGCTTTACCAACTAGACTACGGCGACTTCTACATTATACATCTTTCATGGTATAATTCTTGTTCTCTTGCTGGCTTCCTAATTGGTCCTAATAACCCTTTAGTCAAGACCATAACCTAACTTCCTACACCACACACGTTGTGTATGTTCATTTGATCGATAAGTTGCTCAGTCAACAGAAATTTCTAAGTTATTCTCTTTCAACGGTAATTCTTCCGTACAAAATCACTGTGCCTCACACCACACAAGTCATAGCATACTTGGTACCGGTCTTAATGCAACGTGAGGACAAATGTAGAGAACAACAACAACAACAACAACAGCAAGCATCATTATGAATATGAGTTGGTGAAAAAAGTACGCGCGATCTTATGCACACACAAACACACAAAGACTGACACTCTCAGGGTATTTAATGCAATAACGATGTGCCGCAACCCAAAACACTGATGGTCAATGTTGCGGCCGCCGAAGCAGCTCAATCTGCATTGCATTGCGACGGACTTGTGGCAAGAGCACATGCATGTGAGTGTGTTGACTGCGTTGCAATTTATTAAATGTCTTCATTTTCTCTTCTTGTTTTTGCATTTGTTTTCCCTGTGTTTCGCCTTTAATTTTATTTTTTTTTTCACAATTTTTTCGTTTTCTTTCGGTTCTCTTTTGGCTTTAAAGAGTTAATGTTGTTATTAAACAGTTAATGTAGTTGTTGTTGTTGTTGTTAGTTGCAGCATGTTGTTCATCATAATCATCATCATCATAATGTTGTTGTTGTTGTTGTTGTTATCCGTTGCCTGTCCAATATCCGTTGCCTGTTTATGCTTTTTTAAAATCTTTGTTGTTTAGCATTTCATTGAAGTCTTGCCCAAGCATATGCTACATTTACACTCTCATCTGCATCATCTTCATCATCTTCATCATTTTTTGTAGACTAAACATGTGATATGGAGAGAGTGAAAGAGAGAGAGAGAGAGAGAAGGGTGGTGGGGGGAAAACAGTCTGTGTTAATGTCATGTTGCCAAAATGACAGAGTGGTTGACTGACATGATCTTTGCTGTCAGTATACTATTGTGTTTGTTTGTGTGTAAGTTCAGTCATTTGTTACTTTTTATTTAACACATAAGCAATAATTTCTGCGGCATGTTGCAGCTTGCAACAGGATAACTTTTTTTTTCATTGTTATGTACCCTACAGACTGTTTGTTGACGAAACTTTAATCTTGAAGTGTTTATATAAAGCGTAGTGAGGTTCTAAAGGTATTTGGCCCACGAATTTGGTAGAAACCATAGTTATTTCTTCATTCACGCCTGTTCAGTCCTGTACAGAATAACATTTTCGAGTATTACTTGACACAGTCTTGCTTATAACAAAAGATAGACACTGGTAATCAACAGTAGCTGGGTTGGCAGATGGCTGTAATTGCAGAATAATGAAAAAGAATTCTATGATAGACGGATCTCCTTATTACTGTACGAAGCTGCATAACTTCAATAATGGGCTGACAACTTTAAAA
Source organism: Sarcophaga bullata (assembly GCA_005959815.1). Classification (NCBI taxonomy): domain Eukaryota; kingdom Metazoa; phylum Arthropoda; class Insecta; order Diptera; family Sarcophagidae; genus Sarcophaga; species Sarcophaga bullata. The sequence continues at coordinate 2,310 of QOCX01005019.1, read as the reverse complement.
GACCTGTAAGTCCTGTGATCGTGTGCCTTCTACATAGACTGACTGTAGTTGTATTGCGAGACACATAATGTTTTAGTTGACAAGATTGAAGCGGATATTCGGCTCTTAGTTGACAAGATATGAAGGCGGAATATTCCGGCTCTAAATTCACAATTCCGCGTCGTTTTTTTTTGTTACAAGAGAATCATTGACAGTAGGGTACCGAGTGAACAATAAAAAAAAAAAAAAAAAAAAAAAAATGCTAAGCAAAACGAACTATTCAACTATACTGCACCATTAGTTTGATGATAAAAAAAAATTATTGATTAAGCATCTTTGTGGTCTTATAAGTTCGAAAGAAATTGAATTGAAGATTGGATTGAATATACAATGTTGTGTAAGCAAATCGATCATAAAAAGTATAAGATATTGTAGAGCTTATAGGGCTTTCGCATTTCTCTGCGGTTTCCATGCGAACTGCGTTGCATCTGCATTGTGCATCCACACCAGAAATTTTCTGGTGGAAATCGAACCCATGGCCTAGGCAACTGAAGGTCTGCACACTATCAAATAGACCATCTTGACACCCGAGAGCGTTCGGCATTGTTTCACTACAATATTGGCGAGTTGTCGTGTAACTGCTTGGACATGGAAGAAATATGGATCCTCCACAGCATACCCGATGTCAAACGTCAATCAAACAAATTGTTTTTCAGAGTGAATGAGCTTCAAGGGTCAATACAGTTTTTATATTCTCGACTACTTTCAAAAGAGAACGACAATTCAGGATGAATTTTGCTTACTTTATTACTTAATTGGCCATTTCATCTCGCACTAGCCCCCATGTGGTGTGTGTTAATTGTATAAATAAGTGGTAGAACCTACAGTTTAAATTCAACTTCGAATAACTGATTTGAGAAACTTTTCATGTCTACGAATTTCATATCATGAGTGCAGGGAAGCACACATGTGCCTCGGTATACAAATTTCTGTTCAAAAAGAATTTTTTTTAAGAAAATTTCAACAATTTTGTTTCGTTCTACAAGCCACGTACTTATTGACACGGCCTCGTCTTATCTGTCAAGATTCTCTCGCGGTTTAAAACTGGCATCGAGTTTGTTATCTGTTTGGTCTGTGCTATGCTCGAAAGGGATGTTTGAGTTGAGGAATGCTTTCATAACAAAACAATACAGCAGAGGCCTTAGTTATGATGGCAGTAACTTTCAAGAGAAAGTAGCTGCTGTTTACAGTTTTGAAAATTAATTGAAATACTGACGAGAATAACTCACGAACAGTCAAATAAACTGAATATTTCACATGAGTAGTCAAAAACCATGGTCGTGGTCTTCTTGACATATTTTAACCAAGTAATGCCGAACGTTTTTAACTTCTAAAGCTGCTTAGGACCGATGACATGAAGAGAGTCTAGATGTTTGGATTATCCTATGAGTTTTCAATATTGATCTCTTGATGGTTACCTTACTAGATCCACTTACAGTTGATTAAACCCGTGTTTAGAATGTGAACTAAGCTTAGATGTTTCAGAAAACCATTCACTGCCTGATAGGGTGTAGTTACGTGCAAGCAATGAAATCTCAAAGCGTACGCAATACATCTTGAAAAAGTCACTTTTGAAGTGAAAACAAATTACGTTAGCTTGGTCGATGAATAGCAACTTCTTTTGGCCTGTTTGGTTATAATATGAGCACTGATCGGATATGGTAATTCTAGTATCTTGTGCGAGCGAGGTTTATGCATAGTCTTCTTCGCTTGCCTCTATCTTTCGCTACTTCACAGCACTGTAGAGTATCACATGGCCGTTCTGCATCTAACTTAACTTCTCTAACAAAGTGTTTTTTTTTTCGTTTTCCATGTTTCTTTCTCTGTTTCTTTGTGTTTTTTTAATAATATTTTGATTTAAACATTTCTTACATACAATGGCATTATTTCACTCATTTCTTATTGCTTAGCCGCTTTTGATGCATTATTATGACTTTATGGACTCCGCAGGCTCATATTCTGCCGTTTGCTGTCTTCATTCTTCATAATTCAGCTGGTTTTGTAAGGAATTCCTGTTTGTTTTTCCCCCTACTCTTTACTCTTTCTCTCTCTGTCTCTCTCTCTCTCCCTTGCTCTCTCTCTGCAAGTCTTTCTACAACTTCTTTATTAACGTGACGTTTAATGCGAAGAAACTACTTTAAGGCCGCATGATCAGTTAGGCTGTCAGTCATTGCTTCAGTTGGTCTTTGTTGTTAAAGACATTGGTTTAGCAATGTTATTGTTATTGTTATTGTTGTTGCCAGGTCTAAACATTTGCATTTTTTTATTTTT
>QOCX01005018.1:251-12141 GCA_005959815.1 Sarcophaga bullata | reverse complement strand
TTGGCCACTCCGGCTCTCTACTTGCTGTTTTTTTTTTTCTTGAAGGTTTTCCTTACCATATTTATAGTTGCCATGGGAAGTGTGCGTGCGTATGTGTGTATGTGTGGTTTGACATTTGTGAACATTGTTGGTGTCATGCTTATAGAACTCCAGCTGTTTCAAATGTCCTTGTAATATTCGGACCAGAGGTGTGTAAAAACACCAAAATGTACATGCCACAATACACTTATACATACATACATACATACGTATATACATATACACAAAATTCTTTTATTAAAATTAAGTTTAATTAATAATATTAAAACATAAAACGAACACACTTGGGGATGAAAGGGTCTAGGGCACAACTATGCAGTTTTTGTGGTAGAACCATTGAAAACACTTGGAAGGAAATTTTTGGGTAAAATTTTTTTTGCTTAAAATCTATGTTCAATCGGGAATAGGAGAAGGTTCAGATAAGCAATTAATTTTTCTATTTTATTGTTTATTTGAAACCTTTTCCGATATTGCAACGAAAATCCTAAGCCTGCTCCTTAGCCCTGCTAGCTTTATAGCGACTTGTTTTTTTTCAGTGTACCAAGTTTCTAATCTCTTCTATGTGGCTTTCGATTTAGGCTACTCGCTCCGATATGTTGCTTTGTAATATATTTTAATAATATGACTTGAAAAGAAAACTACTTAAAGCAGAAAGCTTATTCTTTTTAAGGAAAAAACTACAAAACTTTTCATAACCAATTTGTTGCCTTCATGTTACGGGAAAAAAAAAAGTTTTTTTCTGAAAAGTTTTTTTTGATTTTCACAAAAGCATACGCCGGTGCATATGTAAACCTCTATCGGCCTTCACTTACTTAATTTTTAACAGCAAAAAATAAGCATTAAACCACTTAGAGTTTCACAGAAAACTAGTTTTTTTCTCTTTGATAAGTTTCAACTCAATCAGGGATGTAAAATGGCATACAAGAGTGCTTTCTTCATATGCATGTAGGCAGAGGATTAACTGTTTAGTCAGGATTACAACCTATATAATTCACATTCAAACATGTTGTTATTGCGCTTCATTTGATCCATGATTGGCGGGGATCCAGAGTCTTAACGTTGACTCCAAACAACCGATTTGGAAGAAACTTCCGTACAATTTTATTTACTCGTCAGGCCAGACTGCCTGAAGGACTTGCGGAAGCGAAATATATTTTTTTCATAATTCTCGCCTTGTCTTAGATTTTCTGAACTGGGCGTTTGAAACCACGTGCTATCTGTCTAATAAGTGAATATGCCTACCTTTTAAGACTGCACGATTGTATGTTGCTAAAAGCGCATCGGAAGGGCCGTCTAGATTTCGGCAGAAAAGTTTAAAATATCTTTATCGATGCTGAACTTACCAGACCTGGAAACTGTACTGACAATTTTCATCTGTGGCTTTAAATTGTGTTTATTGGTGGAAGGATCTTTCACATAATTAGCGTCGTACGAATGTTGTTATGCACTTATTACAGGCTCTTCCATTTTTTTTGACATAGCCTTGTGCTTGCACTCACCAGCCTTAACAATTTAGCGAGCAACCATAAGTCGTGTTGTTTTAAATCGTTGATTCGTGGCCTTAGTCGTCTTTTTACGGCAGAACTCTCAATCACTAACATCATTGATTGAGGTCGTTATAACTCTCTCTAATCGATAAATTGGTGTTTTCATTGGTTTGCAGGCTAACTTAGAGGACTATATGGTCTCAATAGGCCTCAGCCAGTTCTTGAAAATCTAGAGTAGGGGGAGTTTTCATCCTTGAAGAAAGGAACTGGCAATCTCCCTACAAGATGCGTAAAAACCCTTTTATAGTATTCTTTGCGTCAGTCTCACTCCATACACTAATTTTGTTACGCTCTTACTCTCCTGGATGATCCTTGCTTTTTAAAAGGCCGTCCATCCTTTCCTTCTCCTATCTCTGTACGGTTCTAGCTTTTGTAGTGGCGAACTATAGAAATCGGTGCCGCACTAAATAATTTATGTAGGTGGCTGGCGAAACACGAACTGTTTCCGCATTAATACTCTAAATAGTGAGAGGTGTTAACTTACAGTCCATCAATGTCAAGCGCCCCTTGGGTGGGCAGCTAACGTAAGTGGGCTATCGGTTTATACCCAAATCGCTGGAAAAGGGAGGTGCAATCTCGGTGTGACGTTACACTCTTACCACTTTCAACAAAGGAGTCAGATTGCCTCCGCAACCATTACCAGAAAGGGAAAGAGTGTGCCATTATGGCGATACTCGTGGGGGACTAAAATCCATCAAATATCGATGAGATATTCATGGAGAAATGGGCGCCGCTTATTTGAGAATTGCTGATCAAACGAATTTAGTAGTTCAGATTCTTGTCATTCAGCTTTCGCAGGCAGCTAAAAGTACACAAACATCAAGCTTCGGAAGTAATGGTCTAAATAGATATTCGAACATGTCGCTACCGCTTTAGAAATGTTGCCTTCTGTCAATCACAATGTGATCGATCTCTTTGGAAGTGGCTCGGGAAAGGGATATCCAAGTGGAACTATAGATATTGAGATTTCTAAAGGTGCTGATCTTTAGTATGGGCACTACCGAAATGGCATTAGAAAATCTCAGCATAGTCCAATGTTCGTATTGCTTATGGTAGAGATCTGCAACCTGATCGATAGTGAAAGCAACCTTTTCTTTAATATTCCCCGAAAGTGATGTTGGTGTCGCCGTAGTCTAGTAGATAGTGGTTGCGATTATTAACGAAGAACAGAACAGGGGTTTCGAATCAGACATGGTCATACGGGGTCAGACATCAAAAACGAAATATTTAAAAATATCATCTTCGGCGATTTCTGGCAAAAGCAATCTGGAAGTGAAATAAAATTGCCATGAAATTAGTTTCTCAAAAAATCTTCGTTCGGAGTCGCACTTTAACTACAGGTCCCGCCAACTCAGTATAATATTAATACACACAACATAAGTGGGTGGTGGAGAACGCTAGGCCTGTTAATTCGACTGAAGGGGGTTCGTAATGGCCCAATTATGTATGATGTTGGTTGTTCATGGGGCTGTGAATTAAGGTGATAAGTCATCGAGCTTAGATAACATGAATATATTTAACAGGGCTTCGCCCGTTTCTTCCATCGAGTCATGTGCGGCAAATTAAGCTCTGAGTTCTTTATTTCCTTAGATAGTCTACACTGTACATGGCTCCCCCCCCCCCCGTTTAATTCCAAGCGTATAGCGGATCCGGTTGTTACATCGAACGTGGTCTGCTCTGAAGGTGTAGTATTTCAATAAAGGATTATGGAAGCCAATGTCTTCCCTCAAAATATTATTCTTTCCATCATCAATAATTTTTTCTTTTGCCTTAAAAAGATACAAAGCGTGAACGTACATAAATGTATTTTCCATTGGGAAAGGACTTCATACCTGATACGCTGTCCTAATCGGTGGATGACGTTGTACGGCGAGTATAATGATTATGAAGCCGGTTTACGTTGAAATAAAACTGCGGTTAAACAAGGGGAAGATATTTTTTATAAACACTGCGTCCTAATGAAGTTCATGGAATATTACTTCTATTATTATTTTATTTCCCTCTATCTTCTCTTTCTCTCTTCTCTCTCTTTCTTTACTGTATATTCAAGGCAGCTTTTAATTTTTGTCATATTTTTTCTTTCAGGTTTTTTTCCTCATTATTTCTTGCTTTAATTTAATGGAGCATGTTTAGCTTCCTTTTCTCTTTACTTCTAAACCAGACTTTTCTTTTCTTTTACGCTTTCACTCACTCCTCTCTCTCTCTATTTCTCTCTCTCTCTCTGTCTCCTCTTTGTGGTTTTATATTTCTACTGAACTCGGTTTTATTGTGAATTTTGTTTTTCAATTTTTTTTTGGTGGTGAGAATCCTGGTTTTCTTTTGCTTCTGTTACTGCGTTTTCTGGTTTAATAGAAACCGAATCACGTATTTTTGTTTAAAAATTAGATTTTTTCCAATTGAGTTTAAAATGAACGTAATACACCGAAATAATATTTATTTGTAATATTTTACCCCTCCCACCCCACATGGATGTTGCTATTTGGATGGTTATTCTTATTATAATGGGCGAACAGTGGGCGCTGGAGTACAATTTTCAATCCCCGAGATTTTGTGGAAAATTTTTTGAATTAAAGCGATGATAATTGGTGAGGCCGGAAAAGAAATGGAATACGAAATTTACTCAAAGGCATTGCATTCTACTTATCCATTTCCAGCAGCTATTATTTAAGAATTAAAAGTTGTTTACCTTTCTTCAAAAGGGTTGTTTATAAGAGGGACGGATTGCCCCAAGAATAATGTAAACTTCAAGGTATTTATTTTAAATCATTACTTGATAACCCCCTTTCCTAAATCAATCCCAGTTTGAAGAGTTATATAATCAGTGACTGCTTCAGAAGAACGCCTAACCAACAATATTACATGCCCCGAAACTAAAGTACATATCATAACAAGCTCAATTGATCATTGGGCTACCCATTAGCCAGGATATACAAACCACAGGATCAACAATGGAGCTATTCAAAAAGATGGAGTAGGATTCGAATCATACTCACAATCTCTGAATACTTACATGCCATTCATACATATTTTAAATCATACTCATACAACTTCATATTCAAAGTTTTGGAAATACTCATCATACTCATATAACACTACGCATTGATGTTTTCGGATTTCTTCCTCTTCATGGGATTCAACATAAAAACAAGAATCACAAAATAAGTATGATTCGAGTACGAACAACTCATTAGAAGGTTGAGGTGTTGACTCTGTTGCTTGCTCTGTGACTTTTGCTTGTGTGTCTTTTTTTTTTGATGGCATGATTCACATTACTCTAATCATTTATGAGTACATATTTTAAGCATTTTTCTAAATTTATGAATCTGAATACATAGGCGTATGGGGATCAAACATTATTTTTGAATTTTAGAAGGTTCGATTCTATGCCAACTTTTTTCATAACTCATTGCAAACTTGTACTTATAAATCAATGATGTAGTGGAGTACGAGTGAATCAGGGGGTGGTGGAATTAATATTGATGACTCACTCGCTATCAAAATTTCATGAGTACTTATGGGAGCTAGGCCGAAAAAGTTATTCATTGCCTGATGTCTGTTCCGTAATATGCTCATGGAACATATCGATTCAAGAGCGATACATCGTTTATGAGCTACAGAAGACGGTGAAATAGTAGTGCAGTCATACATCTTAATTGATCACGACTAGTTGTCTTATACACTATACGTTGTGTGTGTTAACTCTCTCTCTCTCTCTTTTAATAGAGCGTTTTATATAAACTTAAATTTCATATGTTCCCTTCCCTTAACTCATAATAATCCCTACTGTTGCCAAAATAAGAGGGAAAAACGCAAAACTTTCATTTTATTTGTTGCCATTTGTTGGTTAAAAACAATTTTCCAAGGTGTTGATTTTATATTTTGTTGTTGTATTAAATTTACGAAATACATGTTTTGACCTTTTTCCCGAGTCTCTTATGCCACTCCGGCTCTTCTACTTGTTTTTTTTGTTGGCGGTTTTCCCTACCATTATTAGAGGTGCAGTGATGTGTGCGGTGATGTGTGTATGTGTTTGACATTTGCTGTCAACGATTGTTGTGTCATGTTTAGAATCCTAGCCTGTTTTCAGCATGTCCTTGTGAATATGGACGCAGAGTGTGTACTAAACACCAAAGTGTCACATGCACAAGAGATACTCACGGAGTTACTACATGAATAGCAGCACATACGTACACGTACATTAGTACACAAATGAATTGTTTTGGTTCAAATTAATGTTTAAATTAAAGTTAATTATAAAACATAAACGATACTGACACTTGAGTGAGGTCTAGCTACAATACTCTGAGTTTTTGTGGTCGAGAACCATGAAAAACTTGAAGAAATTTTTGAGTAAAATTTTTTTTGTTAAATCAATTTGGTCGGAATAAAGCTGGGTCAGAGATAGACGTAAGCATCTGATTTTCTGCTATTTATTTGATTTATTTTGAAGCAATTCCGAATATTGAACGAAATTCCGAAGGCCTGCTCCTAGAGGCCCTGCAGGCTTGTTATAAGCGACTGGTTTTTTTTTTTTCATGTGGTAACCCAGTTTCTATCTCTCTCTATGTGGTTTTCTGATTTAGCTGCTCGTGTCATATGTGCTTCGCTGCAATATATTTGAAGTAATTAGCATTGGGACTTGGAAAGAAAACTATCTGTAAAGCAGATAAGTTTATTCTTTTTAAGAAAATGCTCATAATTTTCGATAATCCAATTTGTTGTCGTTCATCGTATCTGATCAAATTAGTAGTTTTTTTCTTGAAAAGTTTTTTGATTTTCACAAAGTCATACGCGTGCATATGTAAACCACTGTCGCCTTCACTTTACTTAATTTTTAACAGCAAAAATAAGCATTAAACCACTTAAGTTTTACAGAAACTAGTTTTTTCTCTTTGATAAGTTTCAACTCAAATCAGGATGTAAAATTGGCATACAAGAGATGCTTTCTTCACATGATTAGACAGAGATTAACTATGTAGTCAGGATTAGAATCTATATTATCACATCAAACATGTTGTATGGGTTCATTTGATCCATGATTGGCGGTATCCGGAGTATAACGTTGACTCCAAACAACCGATTTGAGAAACTTCCCGTGACAATTTTATTTACTCTCAGGGAAGACTGCTGAGGGGGCTTTGCAAAAAAAAAATTTTTTTTTATTTCGTTGTGTTCGAGATGTCTGAGCTGGGGTTTGAACCACGTGCTATTGTCTAATAAACCAACACACTGCCTTTAAGGCTGTAACCAATTGTAGATGTAAAAAAGATCGAAGGCTGCCTAGATTTTCAGCGGTCTTCCGAAAAGTGAAAATATCTTATCGATGCTAAGCTTATCAGATCTGAAGCTACACTGACAAGCTCCAATCTGCGCTTTAAATTAAATGTGAAGGATCTTCGCAGAATACGCTCGTAGGAATGTTCTATGCAATAGAGAGAATGCTTATACCCCTGTAGTTGGCACACGTTACCTTTTTCTGCACATAGCAAGCAGGCCATCATTGTCAACAGCTTTGCTGTTTTTAACTCTTTGATTCGTGGTATAGTTCTCTTCACGGCGGAATCCCAGCCCGATCAGTATAAAACCTTCTCTAACGCCTAACGTGGTGTCTTCTTTGCTTTGCAGTAACTTAGAGGACTTTATGCCTCAATTGCCTCAGCAGTTCTTGAAAATCTGTAACGAAGTTAGCGTTTTCATCCTTGAAGGAAGAACTGGCAACCTCCCTACAAATGCTAAACCCTTTTATAGTATTCTTTGCGTCAGTCTCACTTCCATACAACCTAATTTTGTTACGCTCTTACTCTCCTGATGTATCGTCTTGCTTTTAAAAGGCGTCCATCCTTCCTTCTCCTATCTCTGTAGGCCTAGCTTTTGTAGTGGCGAACTATAGAAATCGGTGCCGTACTAAATAGTTTATGTAGGTGCTGGGAAACCAAGAACTGTTTCCGCATTAATACTTAAATAGTGAGAGATGTTAACTTACAGTCCATCAATGTCAAGGCCCCCTTGTGGGAGCAACGTAGTGGCTATGGTTTATACCCAAATCGCGGAAAGAGTGCAATCTCGGTGTGGCGTTACACTCTTAAACACTGTCACAAAGGAGTTCAGATTGCCTCCGAACCATTACCAAAAGGGGAAAGATGTGCCATTATGGCGATACTCACGGACTAAAATCCATCAATATCGATGAGATATCATGAGAAATGGCGCCGCTTATTTGAGAATTGTGATCAAAACGAATTAGTAGTTCGATTCTTGTCATTCAGCTTTCGCAGGGCAGTAAAGTACACAAACATCAAGGCTTCGGCAAGGTAATGGTCTAAATAGATATTCGAACATGTCGTACGTTAGAAATGTGCCTTTCTGTCATTTTTTTTTTCTTTTTTTTGTTTCTGGTCAATCACAATGTGATCGATCTCTTTGGAAGTGGCTCGAAAGGGGATATCCAAGTGGAACTATAGATATTGAGATTCTAAATGCTGGTCTTATATGGCACTAATAGCATTACGAAAATCTCAGCATAGTCCAATGTTCGTATTGCTTATGTAGAGACTGAACTGATCGATAGTGAAAGCAACCTTTTCTTTAATATTCCCCAAAGTGATGTTGGTGTCGCCGTAGTCTAGTAGATAGTGGTTGGATTATTAGACGAAAGACCAGGGTTCGAATCAGACATGTCAGACGGGTCAGAATCAAAAACGAAATATTAAAAAATATTTCTTCGGCGATTTCTGGCAAAAGCAATCTGGAAGTGAAATAAAATTGCCATGAAAAGTTTCTCAAAAAATTTTCGTTCGGAGTCGACTTTAAACTACAGGTCCACTCATGTATAATATTAACACACACAACATAAGTGGTGTGAGAAGCTAGGCTGTAATTCTGACTGAATGGTTGTAATGGCCAATTATGTATGTTATGTATGATGTTTGTGTCATGGGCAGTGAATTAAGGGGATAAGTCATCGAGCTTAGATAACATGATATATTTAACAGCTTCGGCCGTTTCTTCCATCGAGGCATGTACGCAAATTAAGCTCTGAGTTCTATATTTCCTTAGACAGTCTACATGTACATGCTCCATTTAATTCCAAGATTGATAGCGATCCGCTTGTTACATCTGAACGTGCCTGAAGGTTTAGTATTTCAATAAAGATTGCAATGTCTTCCCTTCAAAATACTTATTTTCTCCATCATCAATAATTTTTTCTTTTTGCCTTTAAAAACAGATGACAAGGGTGAACGTACAGTAAAATGTAGTTTTCCATTGGGAAAGGACTTTCTCGTGATACGGTCCTAATGTGATGACTTCGTACGGCGAGTATAATTGATTATGAAGCGGTTACGGTTGAATAAACCTGCGTAAACTAAGGGGAAGATATCTTTTTATAACTACTGGCTCCCTAGATGACAGTTCAGGAATATACTTTATTATTTTATCTGTTATTTCCCTCTATCTCTCTTTCTCACGTCTCTTCTCTCTCTTTTCTCTTACTGTTATTTCAAGGCCAGCTTGTTTCAATTTTTGTTATATTTTCTTTCGGTTTTTTCCTCCATTCTATTCTTCTTTATAACTTGAATGGAGCAGTGTTTAGGTCCTTTTCTCGTGACTTTAACCAAGACTTTTCTTTTCCTTTACGCTTTCACTCACTCTCTCTCTCTCTCTACTCTTTCTCTCTCTCTCTGTCTCTTTTGTGGTTTATTATTTCTACTGACTCGGTTATTGTGGAATTTGTTTTCATTTTTTTTTTTGGGTGCGGAAATCGTGGTTAATTTCTTTTGCTTCTGTTAACTGCGTCTTCTGTTTTAATAAAGAAACCGAATCACGTTATTTTTTGTTTAAAAATAGATTTTTTTTCCAATTGAGTTTAAAAAATGAGAACTCGTAAATACACCGAAATAATATGTGTTTTGGTAGATATTTACCCCTCGCCGCCCTCCCCACATGAATTGTGCTATGGGGATGGTTATACATTATTACAATGGGAACAGTGCGGGAGTACAATTTCAATCGAGATTTTGTGGAAAAATTTTTGAAATTTAAAGCGCAAGAGTATGTCGGGCAGTCTTTAGAAAAAAAAAAAAAAAAAAAAAAATAAGAGGCCGAAAAAGACAATGGAATAGCGAAATTTCATGAACTCAAAAAGGCATTTGCGTCTTACTTACCATCATTCTTGAGCGGCCTTTCGAATCAATCCCAGATTTGAAGAGTTTCAAGTACTCAGTACTCCTTTGCCATGCCATAAACCAGTAGACTTGCTTCAGACGAACGTCTAAGACGACATAACATTACATGCCCGAAACTAAAATACATACTCATAACATGCTCAATTGGTTAATTACTAATCCATTAGCCAGGATTATAACTTAGCTTCCTAATCACTGATGTGTGTGTGTGTTAATTTTATCCATGAATCGCGGGAACTACAGTTTAAAGCTCGATTCCGGAATGGCAATTTTTTTTAGGAACTTTTCTTGGCAATTTTATTTACTCTTTCAGAGTTTTTGAAGCCGACTGCTGAAGAAGAAGTTGTCGAAGAAATATTTTTTTATATTTTGGTTTTGATGTTTTGATCTGGGGTTTGGAACCGAGGCCTCCACTTCAATAAGTCAAGACATTATCTACTTATACTTTTTACGACAGTTTTCACTTGCAAACAACCAAAACTCTTTTACGTGATCTAAACGCAAGATTCCTTTCTGGATGAATGACGGAACTTGGGACTACAACAATCCACTTCAGATTCAAGATTTGTTTTTGGATTTTAAGCTGTTGACATTAACGTTGCAAAAAGTCGGATGATTACCAACATATTTCAGCCAGAACTGGATAGTTTCTCGGTGTCCAAAGCAAGTGGTTTGAGGCCAAGTGGTTTCAATAAAATGGTACGACTTCTACTCAGCTCTATCCGCAGATAATCATAGGTCTAAGATTGCCATCGTCTTTGGATAATTTGAACACCAAAGCCATGTATTTTTAACAGCGCGATAATGAACTTTCTACTCAAGCTCTTCCGACACTTAGATATTCTGGCACGAGCGATAGTGAGCGCCATGGTATCCCGCGTGAGGGTGTTGTTGGAATGGCACAGAGTCAACGGCGTGGCATTGTAGGTCGGTGATTACCGACATGCTTTTAGTTGAATGTGATAATTTGGACACCAAAGACAGTGGTTTCAACAGGATGATAAGGCTTTATCAAGCTCTAGCACAACGGATATTATGCCACGAGCGATCGAATGCATGGTCATTCTAGGTAGGGGTATATGAAATTGGCATTCCGTGTCATGGCTATTTGGCTGTCTGAAGAGTCTGTGTTCTTTTTGAGTTTTTCTTATCACAGCCGACAGTTGTATAGCTAAGCCTAGCATTCACCCGATTCAGAGCTCAAATTCGAGTCCGTGATTTAGACAACAATGTCATTGAAAATTCAACATATCGTATGTGGACTCCTCAGCGAAGTTGTAACACAGACTTTGTTTTCTTAAATTAAAAGATAGGAAACGATTCTAAACGATACGATATCTTCGAGAGGACATTGAGGTTCGGAAAAATGCCTGACAACTCCTTACTATTTTAATTGTTGTTTAGTTTCTTCAATGCCTAGAGGGTAAGGCATTGATATCTCTTAACCCATTAACTCATAACCCAATTGAAATTGGACGTTATTTTGTGGTTCCGTAATGAAATATGCTTTAAAATAAAGAGGCTCGTACTGGTCTAAAACGAAGAGAAAATCGTTTCAAGAGCGATTACTCAGTTCATTGTTTATGGAGCTACAGAAGAGGTGAAATAATAGTGCAGCCATACATACATCATAATTGATCACGACCTAGTTTCACATACACTTACGTTGTGTGTGTTAATTTTATACATGAGTGGCGGGACGTAGTTTAAAAACGGATTCGAACGACAGGTATTTTGAGCAACTTTTCATGGCAATTTTATTTACCACCCAGAGATGTTGCCAGATGTCTGATGGGAGCAAGTCACCGAAATAGAGAAATATTCAAATTCCGTTTCGTTGGAGATATCTGGCCTTGGATTTGAACACTGTACTTTCTAGACTATGGCGATTTCTGATGTCCATGAGAGTTTAATCAGTGTGATCGTTTAGGGGACTACAGAAAGTACATTTTTTCTTACCGGCACTTCTGTCGTCATGTAGAGGTGCCATAGTACTGCGACTACACATTATATTTAATTGTGTTCTCTCTCTCTATTTAGGTACCTACCGTTGTGTCGTCTCCAAGCGTATTGCCCTATCTGTTTTTATAGCGTAGGTAGTAATTTGGTTTTGATGCAAAC
>QOCX01005016.1:0-13570 GCA_005959815.1 Sarcophaga bullata | reverse complement strand
TTTAAGAGAGTGGAAAATGGCATTTATTTGATGTGGTTTTAAACCTTTCCTCTTAGTAGTAATGCAATCAGCTTGTGTGGCATCTGTTGCGGCAATATGTGTGGTCTGTTGCAAGTAAACTTTTATAATAAAAATATTTAGAAACGACAAAAAAAATGAAAAACGAAGGAAAATATGAAAAAAGAAAAAATTTATAAAAAAAAAAAATAACCACTAGAAATTTATAAAATTGCGTGTTTCATAAATGTTGTACATACAGAAAGAAAGGCTAAATAACCACAATTTAAAACAATTATGGTTAACAAACTCTGGGCACACAAACTCGCCTAAATTTCCGTATAATTTCAATATAAAACCGCTCCAACACAAAAAAAAAAAAAAAATAAAAAAAATAAAATGGAAAAAAAAGGGAAATGAAACGGAAAATATGTCCAACCGAGCGTAGTAATTTTAACGCCAATCATAATATTTTTATTTTTCTTTTTAAACAGTTTTTGGTTTTTTTTTTTCTTTTTATTGTAGTCGCACACCCACGCCAGGTAATTGGCATGCCACATTTATGGTAAAGAGAGAGTAAGTGGGGGGGTTAAATTTTTTTTAAAGGGCAACTACCACGGTGTCGTATGATTAATGTGGATTTCATTTCGTTTATATTATGAGTACGGTTAGAATATATATTCGTGTGTTTACGACTTCTAAAGATAAAAAATTATTGTGACCATATCAGTATAGTGTTGTACTCTTTCTCTCTCTCTCTCTTCTCCTATCTGATTCACCTCTTACTGGTTTTGCATATCGAATATGATGATGGTCACTTTGTGAGGGAGCTTTTGTTTAAATATGAATAATTATCGTGACTGACTGACACTGTCATTCATTTCATTCATTTTTTATATTTCATATTCATTCGTATTCATTTCATATTCATTCATTGAAAACGCTTTTCTTTAAACGAGTTTTTTAAAATTCGAAATTCATGTGCTTACGAATGCCATAAGTTTGAAAGGAATTTCCAATAAAACCTATAATTTTGCCAATGCTTAACCACGATTAAAACATTAATTCCTGAATACTGATCCAGATTACATAAAGCTTTAAGTACAAATAATCGAAAAAGTTGTTTCCGAAAAATTATGTTCTTTCAAGAACTACTGTAAAAAGCTTTGGAAGAGAAGAATTTAAAATTTGCGACTTCTCACGCATTTAGACACATGCATTATGAATCTGTAAACTCTCTGAATTATAAGGTTTGAGTGCAAAAAATCGCTCGAGCAAAGCTTTGTGCGGTCACTTTTAGAGGAACCTCTGTATAGAAAGAACGAAAAGATGCTCAAACTAGAAATAAGGAAAGTAGAAATAGAGCGAAGGTTGTCTTAGAAATTGTGACGTTAAGTACATTAGTATTGAACACCCAAAATTCGTTTTTAATGTTTAAGCAAGTTTAATACGAAAATATTACAACTAAGTTAACTAAGTTTTGTTGGTATTTTTCAGTAGAAATCGACAAGATCAAAATTTTTTGAATATCTTTTGTTTTAGTATACTTTAGTGTCACAATATATTTTATTCATCTTCCTACATTTTTTTTTTTGTTTCAAGTTTTCAAGTTTTTTCCAACTAAGCAGGTTATTGGTCCATTTGTTATGGTTGCCTTTTGTAAAAATTGTTGCATAGTCTGTAATAAACTTTATTCTATTCCTCTATAGATTTCAACCTTTTATCTTATAAAATACGCACAATGCTAATGAAATGCTGGAATTTTAGACTAGAAATGTGAAAATTAAATAAAAACAATTTTAAATCGTATGTAAAAATGATAAAATATTCCATTTCACCAAGAGTAAGCACGTGGATGAGTAGCGTTTGTAAATCATTGGATTTTATAAGAAAAATTGAATCTGTGTCATCAATATTATTCCCAATGATGGAGCTCACTTTTAGTTCGTACCCAAACAATTAAATTCCCCAATTTGTTGTGAACGCAGCTAGAGGCAGTTCAAGAACTTTGTCAATGCACCTTGGAAGATGCACTGTTTGATATGCTTTGTAAACGAGCGGAACGTACTTCTTTCTTCACGACAAAAATCCCAAAGTTACAGTCAATGTCGGGAGAAGCTTGGTTGATGATGCCACATGTCATGCAATGTCATTAAACTTATAGTATATTAGAGAATGTGATTAATTGTAACATATTTTTGAATAAAGGAATTTATTGTCTTCAGAAGCATTCGAATTTCGTTTTTTTAGAACTTAATGAAGCATTTTTTGTTTCATTAGCATGGTAGAATCTGGCTTTAAAATTTCTTCTTTATTGGTCATAACAATTCTTTAGTCAGGATTACAATCTAACTTCGAACTTCACTCATGTTGTAGGTTTTAATTTCATTCCACTAATGTGCTAAGACATACAGTTTAACTTCGACTTCTGGTTTGTCAGAGGAAGTCGCCGAAAGAATTATTAATTGCATTTCGTTTTATTTACGAAGTCTGAGGACCAACTAGACTACGGCAACTTCATATTTGGTTATACTACTTAGACTGTTCGATAGATATAAACTGGGGAGAAATCAAAATTTGAAAAAATCTTAGAATATCTTTGAAGACTCATTCACTCATAATTTTTGATGAAACCGCTTCTATTCTCCATGAGTGTAGAATACAAGGGAATTGTGTTTGATGGGAATAGAACCCGCAACCCTCGCAAAGGAGAGGGTTGCTATGTTTAGCATACTGCCATTTTATTTTTAATTTTTTTTATTTTATCCACTATTTTCGGTTATCAATTTAAGCGGATAAAAAACTTTTCTTTTTTTTTTTAATACAAAATACATCGCAATATATTGGTGTGAGTATGTGTGAGTTTCATTGTTGAATTTATTTAGCATAACATATGATCATCATGGTGAACAAAATGTTTGTTTAGATAAAAAAAAAAAAATAAAAACCAAAAAAAGAACTTTTTTTTGCATTTGCTTGCGCTTACGCGATAGTCATCCATCATATTCGGTTGTTATTAATTTTGAAATATGAATTTATCATACTGAAATAAAAAAAAAACAAAGTACGGGACAAAAAAAAAAATTGTAACAAAGATTTTAATAACGATAACATTAATAAAATAGACAGGCGGATAGAAAGGCAGACAGACAGACTGGCATCTGGCGCATATGTTTTAAGTTCGAAATTTCCAAACGAAATTAAAACTTTTTTTATTTTTCGACAAACGGTATGTAAAATAAATAGATAAGTTACATATGTTTGAATGTATGTGGGTATATATATCCTTACAAATATTACAATCCATGTGAAGAAAAGTTTTCGTTTTTTTTTTTCGTTTTTTTTTTCGTGAATACCATAGAAACTAATATGATATGATATGATAAGAAATTCAAAAATAGACAGAATAATAAATGATGGTTAACATAGAAGACAAAAAGAAGATTCTTGGTAGATTGTAAAGTAAAAATAAAAAATTATGCTGAGAATAAAAAGCCATACCTCACAACTAAGCTTTTAAAAGCTATGCTTCCATGGAAGAGAAGAACAGTGAATGTATTTTTGTGCTCAATGTTAACAGCAATTTGAATAAAATATTCATGCTTTAATGGTAAAATCTTATTTGTGTCAGTAGATGATTTGGTTAATTTTCTGGATGACTTTGAATTTCTGAAAAACTTTTAAATCCAAGATTTTAATACGCATTTCACTTAGATAATTAATGGTAAATGGAGTGTGGAACATGAAGGCCACTAAGTAAATTAATTAATTAATTAAACAATAAATGAAAAGTATTCTTTATCATTTAATATATATTTGAAGGAAATACATACACACATCAGGATAGCACTCCATTAAATGTGAAAGCACTACCATATGTCCCGCGGGGTAATATGAGTATCATAAGCCAAGTGACACGGAGTGGGTAGCACATTAATTATACAAATGATTTCATCTTTGGTTTGTTAGTTGGCATTATTATAAATATATTTTTGACTAGCAGGACAGAGCACATCTAAAGTTTGCAGATAATCGGAATGCGTTAAAAAATGAACTACAAACGGACAATAACGGAGTAGACAGGTTGGTTGGCTTTTGTTTTCATTCGTTTCAAAAAATCTAGCACCCTGATTGTCGGAGAAAAGATAATGACGCAATAATAATAACTATCACATACAGAAATGTAAAGTAATGTTAATACGATTATTATGGAATCTAGCCAACATTGTCCAGGAGATCTATAATGGAAATGTAAATTCACGTAAATTTCCGTTGAACTGTCTGTCACGACTTTACTTCAAGAAACTGCGACAGCAGAAATAGACTTAACATCATAGGCATCATTATCGCAATTACTAAAGTAAAATGACTATGGACAGACAGCAGAGAAGACGATTGCATTTACAAAAAAAAGTCAAACGAAGATTTCTCAACTATTTTTAACCACTATCATTACGTAATTATTCCCCTTGTTCCCTTGTTACAGAAGAGTATATTCTATTCATTCTCTAGAATTGTCTTCCAGCGTGAAAAAGAATCTTGGTACGAAGGACTAAACGATTTCATATGGAGGACAATGAAGGAGATAATCAGCATATAGTGCGTCACTTCTAATCTGAAATGGACGGATTACCAATTATTCGGTAGAGCTCAAGGGGTCAGATCCGCAAATACATGCTCCTCTCTTTAAGCCTGCCCTGAACTTCGGTACGACCTACAGTACTAAGATTTCCTTACGGATGACAAGATCGAGCATTAATTCTGATAAAGTTGATCTTTCGGTCTCTCATAAATTTTGGCCGATAATTTTCCTGACGGTGAATAAACCCACGGATGTATTCGATAATTAATTGTCATAACTTCAGTTATCGATATTTACGTGGATACAATTGAATCATTTCCTCTCAGTGGTATCTGAATATGGATTGCAAATTATTTGGGCATGCTTGGGAGTTCGCATTTGATAAATAAATTTATTTATTACAATAGAAAATAAAAAAGAATGATAATATGATTATGAGACGAAATGTTACAACAAGAAATGCTCTTTGTATTATTGCCAGGCTGCTGGACATGTTTGTACATGAAGAGGACTGACTGACTTCTGATTTTAAATCGTGCGACCATCCACCGTACAACGGTGGTCCTAGGAATAACGAAAGACCCAACATTCCTGCTAATGACTTCTGCAGGAGCTGAGGATTTGAGGAAGAAGAAGAGGCTGTCTTTCGCCTTATGTATCAGTGCTCTGCTCTTGTTATGAAGAGACGGAGGTTACTGATCTCTCATTTTCTAACATTTTCTCCTCAATATAAGGATTGCTGCAATAGGAAGATTTATTTTGGATTTGGCATGCTTTTTTCTTGAACCTCGGGTAGAAATAATTCTGGTCTCTCAATGGGCTTAAAGATGGCCTAAGTAGGACCTCTTCCTTTGATCCTATTCTATCATATACTCTACAAACTATTTTAGAAATTAATCCCGTTCTACTCAAGGCCAACATAAAGAGTTAAAGTTAAGCTTACAATTTATAACTCAATAAGAGGTCTAAGGTATTAACTTAATTTTTTACTTTTAATTTCACACGAATACGTTCACAAATCTTTTTTAGCATATTAGTTGAAATCGCATTGAACGTTAGAACAAAGTCTTTACACACCACTACTATACATAGTTGAATTTCTAAATACGATTTTATCGCATGTAATAATACTCGATACGTATAGTATACGTATACGATACGTAGTTAAGTTTATCGTAAAATATATCGTATTTATTAAGCACATTTTAAAGAAAATGCTTGTTTGTGTTTTTTATAATTGTTGATTGATTGAAAAATTGTAACAGTGGCCAAAACAATAAAAGAATTGAAAGGCAAAAATTTGTCATTGGAAGTCATGCGCTCAATAGACGCGCCATTAAATATTCATGCTACGAATATTATTTGGCGTTGTACGAAAGGCCCACTTAAAGCATAATTTTGTTTTTTTTTTTGTTTGTTTTTTTAAGTGGTCAACTGCATATCAATACAAGTGTGTAAGTATTCAGGGCAATTACCGTAATTACAATGAAACTTCAATACTTAAATGTCCATACATACATACCTACATATGTACATTTGTATATCGACATTCATACATACATATGGACATAAATTGGAAAATGAATATTTTTACACTTCTTCATATGGACATGCCATATTATTTTTATTTTTTTTCTTTTTGTTGTATTTCTTTTGTATTTGCGTTTATTGTTAAGCCAAGTATGTAAGTGTGTTACAGGAAATCAATAGAATGAGCGTTTTTGTTTTTATATTATCTTTGACAGGTAAAATATACCATAATTATGAATTTTTAACTGTTATTGATAAGAATGCATGGAGTTCGAAAGAATAACAAATCGGTAAAAAAATTTTTTTGAATTTTGTCACAACGCTAATTACCTTCCATATATGTACGTAGACATTGTAGGATATGTATCAAATTGTAAGATTTCTTAAAAATTAACTTATTTGTCGTATCCATTAATGAAATTTCAAAAAATTTGCAACAATTCGATATCGAATATCGATGGCGAATGTCTACGAATCTAAAAAAGTTTTGTAAGATTTCATTTATTAAATAACCATGAAACTACAATAACAAAACAATGATGAAATAAAAAAAATATTACAATAACGAATCAATAGTAAGATTCTAGTAGTTACAATATTACTTTCGATATGCAGTATAAACACACACAGTAAAAGATAGCGTTGCCAGACAGTTACAGTAAACAGCATAACGCAAGTACATATACTATAGTGCCTATACATTTATTTCTACCAGAATAACAATCGGAAACACGTTGCGAAACTATAGCTCTCACTCTACTCAAGTGTGAATGTTTTTTATTTCATTATTCGTCTTCAATAGAATTATGAACGCATTTATTACTGAAAGTTTTCTTAAATACTGACTCAGAACACTTTGGAAATGTTAATTGTATTAGTTTTTTCCCCGCAACTCTCTACTCTCAACTCAATATTCTATTTTCTATTTTTTTTTGCAAACTTTTCTGTATTTCTCCCTTTATTTTTATTAAAAATAAATTATGAATGACAGAACGTCTCCTTTGCAATCTTTTCTAATTTAATGTTTATTATTGTCATTGACATTTGAGACTGTCTTATATACCTACTTTACAAGGTAGTCGCAGTTGTAGTTGTTTTTTTTTTTTGTTTTTTTGAACCACTTTTTAATTCTGTTTCGATAAGTATTACTTTAAACCCAAAGCTCAATTCAGTTTCTAAAGAGGAAAATTTTAAACTTAATTAAATTAAATTTAAATTAAAGAAATTCAAAATTACAAGAAATCTTATTTACGAATGCTATTTGTGCCAAGCCAGCAAAATATCTACAATCTAGAAACAAGTGCAGCAGCTACTCAAAACGATTCCACAAAACAATTTCAAGGTCTTTTCAGTTAGATACCCCCAATAAGTGAAAATTCCTTTTCATTTCTTTTTCTTTTGCCAAAAATTATTTCTACCAAATGTCCACGTAGCCATTGACACATTTTTTACTACATACTATAATAGCTGCTAAGAGTAATGCAGATGTCGGATATCGAAACGTATTAGTTTCGTAAATTGGAAATGTAAGCTGTAAGGTACTAGGATCTATAAGAACTAGCTAACTGTTTTTCAAGTCTATCTTTTAGAGGTTGGTTAACAGACACTGGTCAGCAATTCTCTGTCAAAAACTTAATGGGGAATATTTTTACAATACAACTGTGTTGTCCTATCATAAGACTTAAGTTGGATACATGATGCCAGAAGTACATTCTAAATACAAACTGTTATATGACGGGTTTATGGGTCAAATAAAATCAAAATGCTTATGTTGTTATATTGTTAAATTTGTGAAAGAAATACGGCTAGTCTGTATAAATATTCCTTGGTTTGAAACAAGCTTCATAACAAGGTGGCCAGATATTTTCATGATATCAACAAATTCAAATTATGTAGGTTGATGTCAGAGTTGCCAGTAATTTTTTTCCGAAAAACTTTTTATTTCTGAGAAAAAACCTTTTTTTTTCTAAAAAATTACTAAAATTTCCAAAAGGGAATTTCGGAGGCCGGTGCCCTCTGTTGGTGTTTCTTTGTTACTTTTGCCCGGGACTAATATAATACACGATATTTTTTATTAAAAATGAAAATATTTCGTGTTATTTTTATAGAATTTATTGAAAAAAATTTAAAATTGAATTTTGTCGAAGAAACTTGTTTTGTTAGGGAACAACTTTAATGAAAACTTGTTCGCATCTCCAAAAACTGGCATATGGCAATGCTGGTTGGTGTTAACCTTAGTATACTAGCCTTGTTATTCCGACTAATTTTTGTTTTCATATAATATTAGAGTTTTGAAATTAATTTTCTTTTTATTATTATGGAAATTTTTTATCAAATAAAATTAATTCGTTATACTTTGTAGGATTTTTGGGGTTTTCTATTTTAATATTAATTACACAAAAACTTCTTAATGAATACAAAAATATTTTAATTGAAATACTTCGTAGAACTTTGCTTTTAGTTTTTTCCTGGTAAAATATAATTTCTATTAGATTTGTTTGAGTACATAACACTGTATAACAGAAAAAAAAACTAAAAAAAACTTCTGGTAGGTATTGTCGTGTACCACAAAGATCTCTTTTCAAGAAACTCTCTCAAGGAATAAGAAAAAAATTTGAATTATTTGTCAAATATTATTTGAATATTTGGATACCGGATGACATGGCATAGACTTTACTGAATATAAACTAAATTTAAAAGAGTTATTGTCATAGAATTTTAGAAGTTCTACAAAAGTGGTTACGGTCGTCATACCAGGGTGTCAGAAAAAAAAAATAATTTCAAACTTAATTTTATATTTTTAGAACAGAATTCAAAAAGTCAAATTCAGAAGCCTTAGATTGCGTTTAAAATAACTTTTTGAAAATGCAGAAACCTTAAATAATTTTGTTAATTACGATAATTGTTCTATCGATTTCCAAGACGTCTTCTTTAAAATGCCAAGATTGTGTAGCTAATTAGAATACTAGGGAATTATTGAAAGATTTTTCTACATCAAATGGAACACCCATTAAAGAGGGAGACAATATTTAATGTTTCTATAACAGAAACCCTTGATATTGTTAGTTGTTTAGCTATGTTAACATTTATTTTCGTTAATAGCTGGTGTTATAAGGATATAAATGCGATTTGATTGTTTTAAGAACCTTTAAATGTATGGGGCGAGCATTGATTGTTCGTATTAGGCTAATGGCTGGACTGCATCGTTTATTGCGTTATCACAGCGTTATTATTTAATTATTTCATTATTATATTCATATTCATTCATGTCACTCAGTACTTTTGAATTGATTGAAACTTTCTGTAAAATAGACTCGATAAAACATGTTATAAAATACCAACAACAGCAACAACGCACACAAAATATTTGTTGACAGTTGATGTGAAGCTATTAAAGGTAAAATTATTCTTACTATCCACCACTTTAATAAATACAAATTTGTTGCTTGCTCCTATTGACTTGTCTTGACAATTTGTATCAAAAAGGGGAGAATTGCTTATTGACGTGAGAATAACTGCGCCTTGTATATGTACGAATATGCAGTAAGAAAATACAGTGACAATTATCATGTGGTTAATGAACTTTTCGTATCCATTTAGCTTTAATTGGGACAGTTTTTCTAGGTTTCACTGAACGAATTTGCCGACTACTGGCGTTCCAAAACACAATACCAAAAGGCATAACAACAAAACTCTAAGAAATCAACCCACATATCGGATGCAAAAATTGTCTACTGAAATTCATATTGCAAATCATGACAAAAACACAACAAAAACAAAGAATAATTAATATAAGAAAGAAAAATAAACTCAAAGTTTTATGTCATAGCTAACACAATACACACACACACACGACATATAATTTAGTTGTGTCAGGTGCCAATAGAAAGAAAACCAAAAAAAAAATAATATAATAATAACAACAAACAATACCAAGAACGCTTCTTTAAAAAGAAATTGTTCGAGGCTTTATTATTTTATGAATGTTCGGTGTGTCTGATGTGTGTGTTTTTATTTTTTATAGGAAATCAAACAACCCAAATACAGAAGACAAGTATGTCAGTTTGTTCGTGTGTATTGCAACCACAACTATGGCCACAATAGAAGGAGAAATGGAAAAAAGGTGTTTAGTGAAAGTGAATTTTATACCTTTTTATTGCTGTCTTCAACAATTTTTGTCTTCTTTAATGTGGACGCTTGAAAACAATATTTAAATCACAATATTAAATTACAAAAGCAAAAAATAAACGAGAAAAACGAACAGAAAAACTATCCGACAATAAGAAGAAACAACAATTGCAATGACAAGGTCAAGAATTTGATTGTAATATACGTACTATATAATATATAGACTTTAATCGACATTTGAATCTGAACACGATGATTAATGTTTAACTACGTTTATTAAACTCATCATCATTAAGGCTTTTAACGGTAACCGTGTATATACTATAACACCTTCGTCTTAACATTTATTAGAGTCTCTTTATGTGTTAACTTACGATATATTTGCCACCAAGGGTGAAAAAAAGTGACAGTCAAACACTAGAGCTTTTTTGTTTTTGAATTTAATTTCTCAAATGACAGATAAAAAACTTTCATTATTCTTATAACATTCTTATATGTCATTTATTACATTTCATACTTCAAAACCATGAAACTAGAATATTTTCAAAAATTTTTTTTTTTTTTTTTACGCTAACAATTAAAAAAAATATCGATAACAAAATTAATTTAAAAAAGCAAATCTTCGTAGTTTAGATTGGTTTACTCAAAGGGATCATAATTAAAAATTTAATACCCAATAATGGTTCACGAATAGTTCTCATTTATAATAATTGATATTTCGACAATAAGTGGGTCGTGAGCACTAAGTTCTGAATACCCTGAACAAAGGCTTAAATGACGAATATGTGTATGCATGCTATGCGATTTTAATTCAATTATTACTTCATAGGCCATGGATTCTATTAAGCACTGATAGCAAGCCAGCCTTGAGAGTATTCGGAGGAAAGTACCTACACAAATCTGCAGTCCAGTCGGCGAGTAGCGATGGACTTTCGCTCGGATGCAACAGTCGATCTGATAAGGTCTTCAACGTAATAGACGTTGTGCAGTCGTATAATCAAATATCCAGCGGACTGCGCTGGCTGATCAATGAAAGAGACCAACCTTGTTAGTGTTTGGAGAACCGAATCGAAGAAGCTCGTCACATCGATTGGTGTGACTAATGGTGTAGGCGCGAAGAATCCCTACACCAATGTTACGGCAAGTTAGCCAAGCACGAAAATTGTTAATCGAGGTTGTTAATAGCCAATTAGTAAGCAAGTAGTATCTTTACTTATGATTTTGGTAAGGCCCAAAGTCTGCACTCTATATTAATTTCTTTTTCGGCATGATGCGGGATATTAAGAAATTTATTTTTTAGGCCCACTTAAATATTATTATTTCACTTATATATAAATGTAATTTAAAAAAAACTGTATTGCTAAAATCTGAGTACAACACAGAACTCTTATATTAATATTCACACATACTTAAAAAGTTGAAGCACACCTATTAAAACTATTTAAAAATGCTACGAGTCACCTACGACAAGACAACCAAGCCAAAATTAAAACACACCCATTTAAAAATAAGCATTCTGTATATCGCCTTCCCAATAATTTAAACACATCGTCTAATGTATGGGTAAATAATGCTTATTACCAACGTAATGATTCATTGTCCACTATAACATACTAAATTACAGATTGAATTTACCTTCGATAAACGTTTAATTTTCATATATGTTACAAAATACAGTCTTAAACCGTGTTTAAAAATTCGGTACAAACAACTTCGTGGCACATCTTCAATTTCAAAACATCTATTGATAAAACAACAACAAGTCTACACAACATTTGGCTTTCACTGCTTCGATTAATTTATCCGTTAAAACACTATTTAGGACGAAAAAAAAACTGGGAAAAACTGGAGATTTTAGAGACTCGTCTACCCCATAAGAGCGGCCTTACGATTATGGAAAAAAGTCATGCTGGGGTCATGCTCTGGGGAACAACACTCTCGAAGAAGTAGAAGTTAGGTTATAAACAAAAAAGAAAAAAAAATAGCTTAATTGTGCTACTCCAACTTGAAACTAAAGTCGTTTCAGAGAAATAATTTAATTCGGAAACGCGGCTGTAGTGCTAAAGCATTCGCTGGGAATCGCATTGTAAATAATCAAACCAAACAAAGCAGAATTAGCAAGTTGTTGCGGATCAAAGGCGTATTATTAATGGCAGTCACACGTGCTTTTCTTTCAATTTCAAATTTCACATTATGAAGCAGCATCTACCATTTCGATTACGTCCAATTATAACTGGGTTTGCGATTGTTGACAGCCACCATTAATCCATTTAGAAAAACTCTGTATCAATAATATCAAATCTATAGCAGTCAGTAAACCTTGATATTTTAAATAACGTGGTCATTTCATTTCCTCCAGCTTAGGGACAATTTCCCAATTAAAATTAGATCTTATAGCATGACAAAGATTCATGTAATCTAAGCTAGCTGGCAACCACATTGCTAAACAGCATTGGGTATTCTGTTATTCCGTGGCTAATGACTTCAGGCACAATACTATGGCTATAGGCAGATATTTTTAATTCATTGTGCCTGCATGCTGCAGGACCTAGCACCCCAATACAATAAAAGAAGCGAGGGAAACAATGACCAAATATAACAAGTTAATGTCATTATACGAAGTCACCTTTGCCACTTCATTTATGCTTGGTAATTAAGGGTACAGAAAGAAAGCAACAAATACATGTTGTTTTTGTTAAAAAAAAAAAAGGGATAGTTTAGACAAGATATGTTTATACAGGTACTGTTATCAACACAGGTGAATGTTTATTTTATTTTTTGTTGTATTGTCTCCATGATGTCAAAAACAAAGTGCAAAGTTTGTTTATGTTTACTTTTTATGCGAAACAAATTCGAAGAGAAATGAATTGTTTTAAATCCGCTACTACCTGAATGAATATGTATATAGCTTGGTGTATAGATATCTTTGAGATAATAATTTCGAAGCGCACTTTAATAAATAAATAATCATAGAACATATGCATAGGTTTTGGCTAAGACTGTAATTTTAATGTTCTAAGTTTAATAGAAGCAAAATTAAAATTAATTTCACTTTGAATGGCATCCTCAAAACGTAGTAATTATAAATACTATGTACATACATATGTATGTAGGTAGATGGAAAAACCCAAAACTACTCCTACTACTACTACACTACAACCATATTCCTGTGTATGTATGCATATCAAATGGTCTGATTATTCAAAATTCTAAAATTAAAACCGGAAAGTAGTGTCACACGCTTAAGTACATAAAATCGAATCGTCCGATTAACAATTCTAAACATGTTGAGGTGATTTAATTTTTTCCGCTTTTATGGACGTTGTCGTTTTT
>QOCX01005015.1:1722-13578 GCA_005959815.1 Sarcophaga bullata | reverse complement strand
TTTTTTTTTATATCCTGCGATACGTAATTTATAATTACAAAGTCAGTTAGTTCCAACAGTTTGTGTTCATTATAGAAATTTAATTTTAAAAATTTAATCTAATCCATTCAATCCATTCTTATTGGATTGCCTATTCCGGGAAAAAGGAAAAATATAGCATATGGCAACCCTATCATTTTAGAACTTATTGCAAAGGATCAATAATCTGCTAAAAGACCAAAAATCTGAATAAGACTAAAACAAAACAAAGAGAGAATAAAAACTGCATAAGAAAATGGAGTAGATGCATAAGTGCCGTGAGAAACTACGTCATAATCCTGACAGTAGGGTTCTAATAATCAATAATGTATGTATGCAAGCGTTGTAAACACACAAATAAGCATTATTGCTAAGAAAGTACTGCCGAAAATTTCATTTATGCTAGAGAAATTTATAGATTCCAGGGCATTCCTTTTGCAAAGCATTTCCAAAAATCATAGCTTCTACTGTTCTGTCCAAGAAAAAAATTTAAAAAGCAGTTGTCATCCACTCGATATATTAGATTTCGATGCCTTGTAGTGATTCCATCATTAGACTTGTCATGTAATATTCTAACCATTGCCACCATAGCTTTACAAAGGTGTAAGCAAATACTACGCTATTCAAACTAACCTCTGAAGCCTCTATAAAACAGGTACCAGCATGTGCTCTCTTAGGTCACAATTGCCATGATCATCATGGTACGCATTCAATGCACATTTCTTGTATTCCAACTACGAGATTTTAGAATTTTTCTCCTTCTTGTAAATGACGATAGGGTAACCAATTTCTATCGATTTATTAGAGCATCGTTGCAATATGTCTTGTATTTCACTGTACTATTGCTACTACAAGGAACTTGTTTCCGGGAATCATGTATTCCTACGTAACACTCATCTTGCACGGCGAGCATATACGTTTGTGGTGGATTGGCCAGTGAAACGCACTCTGCATTACAGACAAAATTCATGTTTTAGCCGAACTATTCATATGTTGAACTCCCTTGCTGCTGGGGTCTATGGCTTCAAGGCATATATGAGTGATGACACAGGGTCCTTATAAATTTGATCCTTGTCTGCATGCATTTGACAGCCGATTTACGAATTTTTCTCGTAAGTTTTAGCTTTGTAATGCCCTGAATGTCGAATTTCCTAATCTATTGTATATTCTGTGTGATCTACTTAAAATCCAACGGGAGCACTAATTGAAGAAATCCTATGAGATTAAACAGCGGCTTATTTACAAGGAATCCTTACTCCTGAAAACATAGTCTAATTTAACTTACAAAAAATTTTGTATTGAATTTCTTTTACGCTTAAACAAACAGCGCGTATAATAGTTGCAATGTGGATAGCCCTTAGGCCTAAACACTTGCTCAATCATACACAGATTAGCAGTTATACCTAAAGGATAACAGTTTATTGACTCCGGGATATGCGGATGGGATGACAGAATTCTTTTACACACGATATACGTAATCAAACGTAGGAGAAAAAGATTACTAGAGATTGCTTTCAAGTTATGGTTTTTAATCGCAAAAGTGAGGTTAGGTTGTGAATAATTTCTTAAAAAATAAGAAGAGACGTGGGAGTTGACACCCAAGATGGGAAACAGCTTATAGAACCTATGAGGCATTCTTCAGTGTACCTACAGTACTAATAGTGATTCTGCCAGACAGTTGTAGGTATTGTCTGACTATTGGAAAAGCCACTCTAAAACATATTGCTTCACTACGGAATACACAATTGAAAAAATTTTATTAAAATCGAAACTCAGCAAGGACATAATTTAATATCTATGGAATCATAATGTTTGTAAGCTAAATAAACCTCTCAGTTCCATAGTGTTCTGCTTATTGTCTACCCGATATCATTATGAGATTACCTGGTCACATTGCTTAACAATTCTTTACATTCTTGGACTTCAATTCAAACATCGTAGGTTTACATGCCGCAGCAGTGTTCTAATCTCAAATGATTTATTCATTATCGCAAAACACACAGAGGCAATATTAGATGAAATCTACAAAACAAACATGTATGGTGGTGGTGGTGGTGGTGGTGCTGTTGGTCTCCCATGATTACTTTTGAATACTAAAGTACCTGGAAATATTGTTCCACGTACCTTTTTTGCTAACCTTTATTTGAACAGGCAGCAACGGCAACAGCAGCAACATGATAAACCAAATGGGCAAGAACTTCTTTTTTTTTGGACTCTTTTTGCAAACGACGACGACAAAATCAACATTTTTACGAAAAAGACAACAACAACAACAACAACAAAACAGAGTAACCGACACAACTCTTTACAATTCATTGTGTTTAATTTTTGCATTCAAAAAAAAAACAACTGAAAGAAAAGCAAAGCAAATAAGAAAAAGAAGAAGAAGAATAAGAAGAAGAAAAACAGTTAAGACAACAAATGAAAACTAGGAAAAGCAACAGAAAATGTATGATGGTTGTGGATAATGAAAATGTTGTTGTAATGTAAAACGTGTAAAGAACTCATGCATGAACCTCCAGAAGTTCTTCTTGTACACACGCATTCGACAATTCAACACAACAAACAACATGAAATTTCTATGAATTCCTTTAACAACAACAACAACACCAACCACCAACTCCAATCCTTTTCTTCTATATTCTCAGTCAACTTCCTCATTGCCTGCCTGCCTGCTCCTGCCTGCCTGCTGGTGACATGAATACACACAAGGAATGAAATGCAAATGAATGAATGAATGAATGAATGAATGACTGGCTAAACAAAACATCGAGAATACAAGCAAAGCCATAATGATTAAGTGAATGAATGAGTGTACAAAAACGAATGAATGGGGAACTGGTTTCTTTGAAAAGAAAATTTTCAAAAACTTTTTTCTTTTTCCATTCTAAAAATCCTGAAAATGAGCATCAAAAATTATGAGCCACTGTTCAACTAAGTTTACATAGATTGAATAGCCAAACCCAAAATGAGCAATTGCAATCGGCAACACAATTATTAAAAAAAAATATTTTAACCTGCAAGTCAAACTGTGACAGCAAAGCTGCCGAATGTTGATTTAATTCCGTGAAAAATTTATAAAAAAAAAAAATTATCTCAACACGAGGAAACATAATTTGTGTCCTTAATTGTCTGGTTGCTGTTGCTTTTCCGTTTGGGATTAAAATTTTTTTTAATTTATTAAAGCAATTAATACGACCTTAAATGAAAGGACATAAGCGGCATTATGTCATGCCACCTGCTGGGGACAATGCTGATAATGATGACAAGTATTCAAGCGACGAGCAAGAGAAACACACAAAGAATAGAAGGAAATAATATTCTTGGTATTGAGGAACTGTTGACAGTTAACAGCTGACTGTCTACGGAATCTATTTATTAGGCGCCTGCATACTCTTTGGCTGTCAATGCCTACATCTCACAATCTTACTAAGAATTCATTCACAACCTAACCTCACTTTTACGCTTAAAAACCATCAACTTGAAAGCAATCTCTAGCAATCTTTTTCTCCTACGTTTGGTTACGTAGATCGTGTGTATAAGAATTCTGTCAACCCACTCACATATCCGGGAGTCTATAAATTGTTATCCTTTAAGTGTAACACCTAGTACGTGTATGATTGAACATGTGTGTTTAAGCCTAAGGGCTATTCACATTGCAACTATTTAAAGCGCTGTTTGCTTAAGCGAGAAAGAAATTCAATACAACAGTTTTTGTTTTTTAGAATATACGACTGTACCTCAAACTAGACGGAGTTTTCAGGAGCAAGGATTCCTGTCCCATAAGATTTTGCCAATTAGTGCTCTCGTTGGATTTCAAAAAGATTACATAGAATATACCCATGATCAGATTAGGGAATTAGATATCAGGACATTACAACGATGAAACTTACGAGCAAAACTCGTATTGACTGTCAAGTGCATGCAGAAAAGGAGCAAATTTGTACGGACGCTATGACGTCGGTGAAATAAGTCTTGAGATGATGCTATAGAACCGTTTATAGGGATTCTGTGTTTATCAGTCCAGTATAGGAAGGATAAAACTTCCAAAATCTAGGACTTGCAACCCAAGAAATTACATTGAATGATTATAGCACGATGATCACTTTGAATACCTACGTAATTGCCTACATCTTTGCAGAGCTATGTAGATAAGGATTAGAATATTACAAGACAAGTCTAATGTGGAAATGACTACGAGTCAGTTATCCGGCGATCTACAGTATAGATATACAGAGAGAATAACGAACTGCACATACATACACCATTTTGCGTTGAACAGAACAGTAGAAGCTATGGCTTTTGGAAAGCTTAGCCTTGGAATGCCTTGGAATCTATAAATTTCTAGAACATAAACGGTATTTTCAGCGGTATATGCTTAGCAATAAGGCACATTTGTGTGTTTACAATAATTTCATACACACATACATACATAATTGATCATTACAACCCCAAAGTCAGGATTATGACGTAGTTTCTCACAACATTTATGCATCTATTCCATTCTCTTATGCAGTTTTTGTTCTTTTTTGTTTTCTTTCAGTTTTATTTATCATGTTTTATCAACTAACCAGATAATTGGTCTTCTTCAACAAGTTCTAGAATGAGAGGGTTGCCATATGTTTCTAACTAAGGCTATATTTCGGTTATTTTTCCTTCATACTAGAAGTTCGTTAATCCTAAAGAGTTGCCTTAAATACTTAATTGGTCATTACAAGCCCTTAGTTAGGATTACAACCTATCTTCTTACACCACCCATGTTGTCGTTTGTTCCATAAAGGAACAAAATAAAGCTTCGCTTAGATTTTTTTTTTGAATTTCTTCCTGGCATCATTTCTAAGCACATTTTTAGACTCCTATTTTGATATGATCCCTCAGTGCCTCGGAGATACCCAACCAAACACTGTTACATGTGTAATTACGAAATGAATTGTAAGCTGTTGGCATGTGTTGACAATTAATGAGAGGTTGTTTGCTTGTAAACAGGCCACATCATATACTCCATGCTCATCAAAAATAATATCATCGTCATCGTCATGATCATAATCATTATGATTATAATTGTACAACATCATTGTGATGATTATTATTATTATTATTATAGTTGTTCTTATTGTTGTTGTAATGATTATCTCGCTTATAAAAATGAAAAACAGCAACAGCAACAAGAACAAAAACTATAAAAAGCAGCAACAACAGTCATATTCATACTTTGTTTGATACACTCCTCGTACAACTTATATGATGATGAGATATTTTGTTTACGCTCCTCACATACAACGATATAAACATGTTACCCAGTATTATCACTATTATTATACTACAACAGTACTATCACCACATACACATACACACATACACATGCATACCATCACATTCATTTCATTTCATTTCATATATTATATGAGCCTGTAAAATCGTGTTAAAAGGATATCAATGGAAAATAACACGACACTCCACTCCACTCCACACCACACACACTCCAGAAAGGAGAGTAGGAAATTGTAAATTATAATAATAATAATAATAATAATAATAACGATAATAACGATGATGATAAAAACAAACAAAAAATAGAAAAAATTGAAAGAAGAGTAAAACACTTGGCTGGCTCCTCTTTTCTCATTTAAGCATTAAAATGATAAGAAATATATTGACAGAGAGTGAAGTGAGAAGAAGGGCAGTTACAAGGGAATTTTGTGC
Organism: Sarcophaga bullata; assembly: GCA_005959815.1. Lineage (NCBI taxonomy): Eukaryota > Metazoa > Arthropoda > Insecta > Diptera > Sarcophagidae > Sarcophaga > Sarcophaga bullata. Next base: position 7,857 of record QOCX01005015.1, on the reverse strand, counting down.
GACTTATTAAGTCCTTACAAAGGATAAGCATTCGGCAAACTGTGAGCATAATTAAATGCGAAAGGACCGAATCATTTCTTTATAATAGTGTGGGCTTTTCATTCTAAGTCCGGGTAAGTAGAAAGTTGCTGTGAACCTGAGAGGGTAGACATCTATAAGCCACAGATGGCTTATAACCCTGCAACCCTTCTGAGCTTCTCTTTATGTCACTTACACTCTCAAAATCTATCCTTGACAGACATCATCTGCATCGTAGGTCTTCATGCACTATTGATCAAGCCATTTAGACTCCCAAAATGTATTCCTGGCAGGTCAATAACATCTGGTGAACCCACTTAGACTCCCAAAATCTATCCTTGACAAGTCAATGACTTCATCTGCAGCTATTCTTGACTGGTCAATAACATCATCTACATCGTAGGACTTCAAATACTTCTGGTGAAGCCACTGACACTCCCAAAATCTATCCTTGACAGGTCAATGACTTCATTTCATCTATCCTTGGCTAGTGAATGACATCATCTACATCGTAGGACTTCAGATGCTTCTAATGGAGCCACTTGGACTACCAAAATCTATCCTTGACTGGTCAATGACATCATCTACATCGTAGGACTTCACATACTTCTGATGAAGCCACTTAGACTACAAAAATTTTTCCCTGGTAGGTCAATGAAATCATTTGCATTGTAGAACTTCAGATACTTCTGATGAAGCCACTTGGACTACCAAAATTTTTCCCTGGCAGGTCAATGACATCATATGCATCAAAGGACTTCAGACGATTTCTTCTTATACGCAATAATGATGAGCATGCACTTAATAGCAGAAGAACAACTTCTTCTTCATTCTCATTTCTAAAATCTCTGCAGAATCTACTGCAGGCTAAAGCCTATTTCTTGAGCACTTAGAATACAGTATCCTTTAATGTCACGAAAACTATGTTGAACCTGCTTCATTGAAGTTTAAGGTGTCTTTACGTGCCTCCTCTATCACATTTTTGCCAAATATGGTGCTTTATATCGTCCTTAGCAGAATTTGCATTGTTTTTCCTATAATTGCAGAAGTTCGCAATGTAGAGAATTCACTGTAAAGCTTGAGGATTGTGTCAAATCTGGCCATTTTATGGACTGTGTGGTTTCCTAGTACACGTACACCAGCTGAAAACCACCAGAAATGTAAACAAAGGCAGAGACTGATAGCAACTCTATCATTCTAGAACTTGTTGCAATTGCCAACTGGCAGTCTTTAGCTATTGTTACTGCACCCCGTATGGCCCAACACTTCTTCCTGGAAGATGCTGTAATAATAGGATTATCGAATGACTCCACTCACATCCCTATCCAGTTTCGACTCACCCGTGAAGATCGGTGTGAATTCGTTTACAATTAGTGTCGCACAATAATATCATGCCGAAATGGAACTAAACTTTTAACTTGTTCAAGAAATCTTTAATCAATGCTTGCAAAAGTTTCCTTTTTCGTCTTGGTTCTTAAATGCTGAGTATTCGATCCGTGCTATTATCCAGTAGCCGTTAAGCATTTGCAAGAAAGATCAGACGGAAGGAGGCACTAACCTGTCTCTAAGAGGTCTTTTTGTATCCGCCGTTGCAAGTTTAAGTTAACAATCTGGGCAAGGGATTTTCATAGTGCCAGACATCTGTAGCTCAAGATAGGTCTTAGCACTGTTGTTTAGATCTAGTAAGTCGTCCTAGTTGCTAGAGCCCTCTTGTACTCAACACTCTACCAACAACATCGAGAGCAATTGGGGCTTTTTTCATGCTGTTACGTATATTCGATGTTCAAGACTGCTTCCCATCCAAAACAAGCCTCAAAGGGCGAATAGGTTTTGGTTTTATCTTCTGATAAAGAGTATTATTTCCACTTTTCCGGAATTTACACTTACACTGTGATCCAATGTCCGCTCTTTTAAGTTTCCTTAGAGCAAGTTTCACTCTGTACTACCACATCCAACCTGTTCCACCATCCCTAGCATCTCATTCAACTCAAAACTTCCCATATGAAAAGGAAATACAACACCACGTTGTGTAGTTCCTCTTACTATCTATCAAGTGATGTACGAAATACATTGCATGCATGTAGTAAGTATACCGATTGTAGGGTATTAAAATGATTAAGTTTTATTTATAAACAACTTATGCCAAACAAATAAGCAGAATAAGAGAGAGAGAGAGAGAGAGAGAGAGAGAGTCAGCAGAATAAATTCAAAGAAAGAAAAAAAAGAAAAGATGAAAAATATGATACTTTTACACTCCACTTAAGTAAATGTGGGTGGGTTGGCTTTTTGGTAAATAATCAGAGAGAGAGAGAGAGAGAGAGAGGGAGAGAGGGAGAGAGAGTATCAAGTGTTACATAGCCAAAGTTATTCAGTCAATGAGCCTTGTTTTCCATTGAACAAAACAATTAAACTCATGCTGAGCCATTAACTAAACTACTATGGAGTACTACTTACTACTACTACTTACTACTACTACTACTACTGCCACAACATATTTCTTTTATTTATTTATTTACACTATAAAAGAACAACAACAACAACATCGACATCGACAACAGAATCTAGGTTAAATTCTGATTAAAGTTATGTTTTTGCATTAAAAATTCGAAAATAAACAGACTTTTAAGGGATTTTTTTCAGTACAGCACGGCGTATGATGAATAATCATTTGAAATAAATATTCATCATACGCCTGGTATGCCCAAATAAAGTTGAGATTTTTATTTTTTATACTCGTGGATGTTCGCAGTCGATTAGAAATCCTTATTTAGAACTAAAATTGCAAAAGTTTTTCGAATTTGATTTTGGATAGGATAGGAGAGAGCCGCAATTTTGCTGGAATCAAGACCCAAATGAAAACAGAAACGAATGGATACGTGGAGAGAAGGGTCTACGACTAATTTGGAATTAAAAAAGAAAACCGTAGCTTCGGGAAAAATTAAATCGTCTCGATAGGCATAATAAGAATACCCTCTGCTGGCTCTTACGGTGAGTGGTACAACCCAGAGTGCCCGGACCAACNTCAAGTGTCAGGCAAAACAAATTGAAAATTGTTGACACGGACAAACATTTTGAAATTTTTTCAGGGCTTTAGGTTTTGAAGAGGCATTATAGGTACGAAGTCGTTGTAGTCTAGTAGCTAGTGTTTTGGCCTAAGAGACATGACAAACACCAGATCAGACAGTTCCAGCAAAACGAAAATACAAAAAAATATTGCTTTCGATGACTTCCCCTCCATCAGATATCGGGAAAAAAAACTCTGAGAGTACAAATAAAATTGCCATGAAAGGTTTCTAAAAAAAAAAAAATCTCTAGCTCCCGCCACTCATGTATTAAAATTAACACACACAACATGAGTGAAGTGAGATACTAGGTCGTAATCGTGACTAAAGGTTTGTAATGACCATTTCTGCATGTGTGTATGTATGACTACGTAAGCAAATAAAATTGTCGCACCTAGGGCTTAGAGAACTTAGAAGTGATTGTGACAAAAGCCATTGCATTGGGAAAAAGTGCTGTTGAGTAAGGATTATGATCTGGAGTTGTCATAGGCATTATAGTCGATTTAGATTCAAAGGCTGTATCATAAACGATCTTTCTTTGAACTGGATTGAGTTTATGAACGTTGCGGATGTAGTTTTAATAAGGCAGTGCAATGAGCATGAGTAGGTTTAGAAACATTACTTCACGTTTTGGCAAATCATAATAATCCATTAAGAAATTGCATAAGATTTGTGCCTCTCACAAGGATTATTCAATGTGGTGCTATTTGAACAACAAGGGGGTTGCTAACGCTTAAATTGTTTACAATTTTTGTGACTTTGTGTGTCATAAAATAGTTGATCATTCCATTAAAACTTTTCTAAACCATAATTCCTTACTCCTAGTTGACACATAAAACGCATATTAAAACTATTTTAAACGCTTATTAACTTGCACAATAACGGTTGTATTTGAATTTGTATTTTGAATTTGTTTTGTTGTTGATTTCATTTCCGTTTAAACTTTTTGAACTTCAAATAGAAGTTTTATTGCGAATTTCTTTTTTTTTTTTTCTTTCTTTTTCTTTCTTTCATTTTCGTTGTCATTAAAGCTTTTAAAGTCTTGTTTGTATTTGCCACGAGTATGCCATGCCATGTATGCGTAAGTGTAAGTGTGTGGGGAACTTTGTGTATGTTTTTCAACTGTTTTGGTTGTTAAAATTGTTTCACTAAGCGTATGTGTATGTGTGTGTTTGTGTGTGTGTGTATTTGTATGTTAATTTATGTGTTAAGTTTTCTTGTATGTAAACGTTGTTGTATTTGTTTTAAGTTTGGTAAATACGTTTACATACATACAACACGTATATACACATACAGATACAAACCAACAAGCCCATGGTAAACTCATGCTGTCAACAGTATTGTCAAGTTGCGAATACCAATAAAGTTGCATCATCATTAAACACAAAAATATACTCAATCTTCTGCACTCTTCTTCTTATACAATACAAACCCAACATAAATATTGTAAGTATGGATGTATGAATGTAAGTATGTATGTACGTATTAGTATAGTAACACACTCACATAAATATAGCAGCATATAATCAAATACAAACACATATACAGACATACATACATGCATACATACAAAGATGTTTATTTGCATTTAATCCTGTACATAAATTATATGGTTGTGCAGGAAAGCAAGAGAAAGAGAGAGCGAGAGACAGAGAAAGCGAGAGAGAGCGAGAGAGAGAGAGAGAGAGAGGGAGAGAGTGAAGAAAAAAGAAAGTCAACGTTTTCAAACATATTACACATGCACATTAATAAACTCAATTCTCGAAAACTGATCGACAGCTATAAGCAACTAATTAGAAATGCGGAAAAGTTGAAATATTCGTCAAGGTTTTCCCATTCCTCCAATCCTCCAAAACTCATGATTGCTATTTATTTTACCTTAAGAATATATTTGATAAAAGGTTATCTATTTGAAGGCTTCAAAGCTAAGATTAAATAAATCACCCTTTTGTACTATGATTTCAAGGAGAATTTTATTTCCTTATAAGGCTTGGACTTAGTCAGTGTATCAGTCGCTCGTTTTGCTCACGTTTCGGCGAATAATATGACTAATACACCGCCCCCCCCCCTCGGAGATTATACCCATTCTCGCGGTTGTTAATGTATAGTCAAAGTAAAAAGTCTACATACATCGCAATGTGACTGTAGCTCTACAATAGAAGTTTACATACATACATGATTGGTCATTACAACCAATTTTGACAAAATTCGGGCGAATTCTCATGCTCGAGAGCTCTTGCGGTGTATGCTGTTTAGCTAACCTCTGCTATGCATTGCCACAAATACAGTTTCTTATGCAAAAGTATTAAGGCCCCCCTCCTTGTTGTTTTGCTGTATTTGTATTTGTCACACACACACACACAATGCATAGGTACATTATGCGTGTTAATATGTCTGTCTCCGTATTTCCTACGTATGTATGTATGTATGTATGTAAGTATGTAACTTTAAATATGTTTTGTTTAGTTACTAATACACTTGTAGATTTGCATATTTATGTAACTTTGCATAATCATGCTATGTCTGTGTGTGTTTGTGTGTGTGTGTGTGTTGATATTTAGTTTACTTTAGTAAACTATACTCGGGCATATTGTTCACTGTCAATTACAGTTGAGCTGGTAATTAAGAGCTATTAAATGTGGAAGTAGTAGACATTCTATGATTTAGTTTCTATACATTTGTAGGTAGGTATGTATGTATGTATGTGTAACAGTGTATATTTGTATCTGTGTGAGTATGTTTATTCGCAAAAATTACAGATTTTCACAAAACAATGGTTATTTAGGAGGACAGCTTTATGAGCTTGTCCTTAAAGACTCTTAAGATTTTTGCATTATTTTGGAGGGAGAATGGCATTCTTTTTAAAAGGTGAAGCATTTTAATTAAGCATTTATAAGGTAAGAAAAATGTTTGAAAGGATGTTTATTTTCATAATTTCTTAGGGGAAAATCGAAAACTTAATCAACAGCGCCCAAGTAAGCATAAGACGTGCATTTTAAACAACGTTTTTAACTTATTTGCTTGAAGGAGTGGAGGGCACTCTGAGCCTATCTTT
>QOCX01005014.1:0-13583 GCA_005959815.1 Sarcophaga bullata | reverse complement strand
TTTGTTTGCTCTATTACGTGTTGTTGTTTTTGGTTAGTCTGGATTAAAAAAGAACCTTTTGAAGGTTTCGTTAAAATATTTGATGTTTGAAATTAAAAGTTAAACCATCGTACGTAAGCTTTTACGAGTCTCCACTAAGCTTTGCTCATATCCAAGGATTGTAAGGGAAAGACAATGAATGCTTTTGAAGAAATCAGGGGGTTAATATGATCATTTCTTCCACATCTTCAATGTGTTTAGTATTAGTTGGAGCATTTATAGAGAACTGTAAATGTCGACGAGCCGTATAGATACCGCTAAATTGATTGTTTATGTGCTTCTATCTGTGATACCGTTTCAATGCTCGAGTTGATCTTGGTTTTCGAACATTCTTTGCGGTTAGGCTAATTGAGAGCGTTATCCGGATAATAATCTTGTTGAGGATCTACAAAAACTGTCACAGTTTTTTTTCTCTTTATTTCTGATATACTGTGAAAGTAATTAAGATGCTGAATGATATAGGAATACATTTTTTTCTATAAAAAAATGTCTTTCAAAAATGAATCCGAATAACAAAGTTCAACAGGTTTTAACTGGTTTCTAATTAGAAAGAGAGAATACAGTTTTCTAATTAAATACTTGCTTAAAACCAATTACTTTCCTAGGTAGAAAAACCCAAGGTTAATGGACTTGAACCAAAGCAACGAAATTTGAAGAATACGCTTTGTGACAGCCCTAAATATGTTCTTCAGGGGATTGAAAAGAACCACGGTTAAATGAATACTCCATTCAATATATTTTTATATAAAAAAACATAATTGTCTATAACCCAGTGAAATAATCATTAATAACTGCTTGACATTGTTATCTTTCTCGGAATAATAATAGTAATAATAATAATATAATTATTTACATTTTATTTTATTATATTATTTAAAAGTTAAATAATAATTTTCTTATATATGCAGAGTATTAATAAATTGAAGGTAAAACGGCTTGACCTTTTAAGGCGAAATATGCACATTTTTGAAATGCTGCCTTTAATCAATTTCGAAAATATAAAAAGTTATAATTTGTTTATGTAAATTATTTATATTTCTTATATATTTCAAGAGTAAAAGTAAATTAAAAAAAATGTTTTTTGTAAGATTGTAAACAATGTTTCCTAGTTTCCTTAGAAAACGAAAAGAAATAAAAAAATTCTCTAAAAATCATATTATAATCTCAGTTTACTAATTGTTCCGCCGGTTTATTTTCTCTCAAACTATCCTTAAATAATGTTTATTTTTTTTAATATTTCCGAAGAATATAAATTTAAAATGGATGTACAAATTTATATGTTTTACATATTTTACGATTCTATTGTATATTATTGCCACATGTATGCTTCTGGTTAACAGATCTTATAGAACAGATCTAAAAAACAAACGTAAAACATGAAAAAAAATAAGCCTCCTATCTCTTATGAATTAGATGAAGTAAACAAATGTTTATATGTTACAGGTTCTCACGGCCTACATAATAACGGTGCCATAATACTTTTGGAGGTTAAAGTCACATGCTGACTTTTATATAAAGAAAATTAATTCTTTTTAAGAATTTTTTTTACATTAAATTAATAGATGCTGCCATAATACTACAAATTTTTATTGTTGCTTTTGTATATAATCTGTAGACATAATGTTTATTGTTAGACATAAAAAAAAAGAATTGAAAACACTCCCAGACGCATATTTAAATTTCTAAAAGAAATCTTTACAATTGTTTATTATTAAGTATTGTTGTTGTGTATACATATGTATTGTTGTTATTGTTGCAGTCTTGATAAAGATTAGAGTATGCCGGCCCCGAGTAATATTATGAATGTGGCTATCACTACAATGTTTTATCTCTTGCTTTGTTTATTATATTCTGTCACTTTAGCGATCCGTAAACTTCAATAACCTTTGTTGGTAAAGAATAAAATGAAAAAAAATAAAACACAAAAATAATACAAACAATTTAGATTGTTATGGCATTTGCGTTAATATTTTAAATGTAAATGAAATTTATTTAATAGAGGAGGTGTAGAACACACACAAAATATTACGAAACACACATCCAATACAAATTGAGAAAGGTCATGAAAAGTAAATGTGTGTTCTACGTGTTTATTTGTTGGACTACTTGATTAATTTTAACTATGTCTTCCTATTTTTTTATGTAGATGTCCAACGAGATGAGTTGAAAGATATGTTGTTTTGAACAATTGGGGCGATTTGGAACATCTCTGAACGTTTATTACGTTTTGATCCAGCGCGTCAAAAACTTTTTCTCTGTGTGGCAACCTTGAGTAGTAGAGCAAACTTTAGCATCACACTAGAGCAACTTATACGGGACGTTATAAGCCAGACCCGCCGAAGATATTACTACAGCACAAGCACAAACAACATTATCAACGCACCTGTAACAGCATCAACCTCAGCTGCAGCTACAACTGCGGCTAACACAACAAAGACTGCTTCTAAATTGGGCTAAATTGGCCAAAGCCAAAATTAGCTTTAAATTGTAAAAGTCATTTAATCATGCAACAAACTCATCATCTGCCACGCCAGACACCACAGCCACCTCGGGCCTCAACATTAAATACATCGCCTCAACATCAACATCACGCACCAGCTTCTAGCGGATTCCTCAGCAAACAAAACCTTTAGATGCAACTGCATTGAAAGATACCGATTATATACAATTGGCAGATGCCCCTGTAAATGATTTTCCATTTGGGTTTAGATGTCATCGATTTTGGTCTTCGTTTTGGGTTCATTTCTATCTGAGGCTGGTTGGATGTCGGAGAGGCATAGAGATTTTTAAAATGTGTTGCCTCGAGACTTAAAACGCATGACTTTAGATAAGAAGTTAAAAAATTATATTATTTAGATTGTTTACAAAGGTAATGTAAACCTCTTTTATTCTTAAACATTCTTTCAATTTATTAACTTTTTTTAATTTTCGTTTTTCCTAGACTTTTACACTCAGAAGCTACTTTAAGTAATTTTAAAGATGCTGAACGTACTTTTGATGTGATCTTGGATTTACTTAAACAAATCGATACAGATGATGTACCCAAACCATTATTGGCCAATACTTATACGCAATTTTCTGAAATGCATTTTGCCCGCAATGAATACGATGACAGTCATATGTGGAGTGTGGTGGCTATGCGTTATTTGGAAGAAACAACACCTGAAAGGTATGTATTTCAATATCCTAACGAAAGTTTTAACATGAATTTCCTTTTTAGAATTGCTATTATGTCCTGCGTCAGGCTGCCAAAGCTTGTGTTGTGAAAAGAGATTATCAGCGTGCGAATATGTTAATTTGGTCAAGCGAAATCCAGGGCAAAGTAAGTTAATTTATTTTTATTTTTAATAAAATTTAATTTCGAATTAAAACCGAATTTGACTACTGATCAATCTTATGTTTCCAGGAAAATATTTGGTGAAAAACATCAAAAATACGGTGATGCCCTACTAGATTATGGTTCTTCCTTCTCAACGTTGATTCGCCTTTTCAAAGTGTCAATGTTTATAAAGAAGCCTTGGATGATTAACGTTGTGGTCTTGGTAATCGGAATTTCCATGTGGCAGTCTGTCAATGCAGATCTCTCGTATGCCTACTATGTCCATGATAAATAAGTACTGGCAACTCTTACTTGTGTCGTGACCATGTGTGGAGAAGCTGTTGATATTTAAAAATTATATTGTGCCAGACGATCATTTAAATTAGCCTCTGCTAAAAGAGTTAAAGCTTTGCTGCTGGAAGAAATGGCTCTAGATAAAATGGCTGAAGGTGTACGATGATGAGGGTCTGTTGAAGCAGTCCGAAGATTTACATAAATTTGCATTTACAAATTATCATTGGAGTGTTTTGGCGAAGTAAATGTACAACTGCTAAATTGTATGGTAATTTGGGAAGATTATATCAGACAATGAATCGTTTGAGGTGAGTATTACAACAAATGCTGTCGTATTTATTACAATAAAAAGTTAACCTTGTTTAGGCGGGCTGGTCTAAATTAAACGTGAAATGTTTTATTAATTATTTACGTTTTTAATAATTTCAGGAAGCTGAACGTATGCATCAAAAAGCCATTAAAATTAAAACCGATCTTTTAGGCCCCTACGATTATGAGGTTGGTCTTTCCATTGGCCATTTAGCTTCCCTCTATAATTATCAAATGAAAAAATATCGTGAAGCTGAAGAACTTTATCTGCGCAGTATAGAAATCAGTAAGTCGCTGTTAACACGCGCATGTAGTGCCATGTAATTGATAGATTGATTGACAGTTTGTCATGTAAATTGTAAATATAAAGGACGGAAATGTGAATTTAATTATTCCATTATGAAAACAAAACAAAACAAATTGATTTTTGTCAATTGATTTATCAATAACATTTCACCACTGTAATCTAATTATAATCTATTCAATTCAATTCAATTTCATTCAACAATTCAATTTCTTTATATAGGTTTACGTCTATTTGGTCGTTCGTATTCTGGTCTGGAATATGATTATTTAGGACTTTGTCATGTTTATGAGGTATTAAGAGAATATGAAAAATATTTAAAATATGCAAACATGTTGGATAATTGGCAAATTTTGCGTGGACAAAATTTAACAATGGATGTAAGTACACTACATAGAAATATTCTATAATCTTTTGTATTCATTTAACTTGTGATCAGAGATTAAAATAATGATTATCATGACCTCATATGAAATGTGATTCCCGATTATAAGAGCTTATGGACCGAATCCGGTCAGTCTCTGTTGCGCTTCACGGTTTAGTGATATTTCTGGAAGCGAGACAGCTGGTGTTCTTGCTAGTTGGTTATCACTCGTTTGATGACGTGATTATTAGTCCTAATGCTTCAATTTGCTCCCCCCTATTAATATGTAGGAAGTAGCAGAGACACTAAAATAGATCAAATCTCTAAGACCTTTTATACCGAATCGGCTTAGTCTCTGCTGGCCTTCACGGTTTAGTGATAATCCTGGAAGCCAGATGACTGATGCTCTTGCTAGATTATGTGATTGTTGGTTTTAATCGTTTAATCTGCTCCCCTATGTACTTATTGGAAGGAGCAGAGCAATTGAATAGAACATCGTTGTTCGATCTTCTCTCTGTTTATATAAGGGACGGGGAGCACAGACGATTGAATATGTTAGGATATTATGGGTATAGGACGCTTAGGCTTAATATTTGAGATTTAAGAAACATATAAACTGGATTTCTGCAGTGTACATGGCGCTGAGGAGTTGGATAGAATAGAGCATTACTTTGTGAGTGTCCGGATCTTGGTAGAAGAAGGTTGTTGAAGGTTGAAGGATTTTTTTAACGTTTAAACTCTGTGTCGGAAAACGGTATTCGACGCTGCTGAGATATATTATGGGTGTACGCCAGCTGAAGACTATATGTTCATCCATCGTTCTGTTTCCAATGTTTCTTTATGTTTGCTTTTATCCTTCAATTCTATTTCTTTTATTTTTTTTACATTTTTAGAATTAATACCATGACCTCTAGGGGTTGTTGTATTTGCCATTATGGCCTCGAACCTATCTACCACACTTAAAACTTTTTTTTTTAATCTCGTTTTAAAATTCTTTTATTAAATTGAATTTATTTTCTTACAATTAACATTTCAGAAAACCATTTATCCTGCCATTAGTGAAGATTGTACCCTGGAGGATATAAAATATCAATTCTTCACCATGTGCACACACAACTTAACCGCTTGTAATTAGAGAAAAATTGAAAACAAAAAAATGCAAACAGAATTATGAAATCTCTTGGAAAAACATTTCACAAATTTTAAAACAAAAAGACAATTTTAGTGTTGTGTGTAGTGGTAACATTTTATTGTGTTTTACTTAAAATTTTAGGAGCTCTTTACTTTTTTTTATATAAACCAACCACTACTATACATAGAATAAAACAGAAACATTAGATTGTAAGTAAGAAAATTTAAATAACTGCTGATGCAAACAAATTGTGTACTTCCTTTAACAGATAAATATTGCACGGGATTTTTATTTTAATTATTGTTTTAAATTGAAAAGTAATTGTTTTTAAAACACAGACTTGTTATTGTTGCAGGAATTGTTTAACAAATTTTGATAGTTTTGATTGTTTGAGAGTTAAAATTAGTTAACGTTTCGTAAAAAGTAATGAGGCTGCGGCTGATTAATAAAGTTAAAAAATTTTGGTTTAATTTGAAGAATTCATTGAAAATTTTTGGCCGTGAAATAAATAAATATTCTGAGGAATTGGGGCATATATAAAAATTATTGGTGAAATTCAGAAACAAATAAAATCTCAATCCTTTGTAAGTCCCGCTGTAACAATTTAATTATAAATAGAAAAAATAAAACCTTTAAAAACAAACTTTTTAATTATGGCACGAGTATTATGTTAAAAAAAAATTCTATGGAAAGAAAAGAAAAGCCATTTGTATACTTTTATTAAAAAAAAGAGAGAAAAGAAACAAGAAATCTGTTTGTACTTGTTTGATTTTGTGTTAAAACCCATAGAGAAATAAAATATTATTATAATATTATCGTATATTTATTAAACTAATATATATGATTATTGTAATAATTTATTAGATAAATCTGTTCAAAAGAAAAGAAAAAGCACAATCAATATTGTTTAAATGTAAGGATAATGAAGTAATGGAAATTAAAATTGAAATAAATTTATTCAAATAACTTTATCTGGTCGTGGTGTCTTATCGTGCAAATATTTATAAAAAAAAAAACAAAAAAAATACAATTAATGTGGTTAACTCTGAAATATTTTAAACCTTTTACTTTTAAATGTAATACAAATTAAATGTAAATACTTTTAAAATATGTTTAAAAACAAAAGAAATCCAACAATTTTATTGCAAAAAAAAAAATGCGATAAGTAAACAATGCTTTACTTCTGTTAAAGTTTAAATTTATACTCAAAAATATTATTTATCTTTTACAAAAAATAAGAAAATGGTTTACACCACCTTCGTGTAATAATTATTTTCATTTAATTATAAAAAAAAAACAGAAAACAAAACAACTGTATTTGAAATAATTTTAAATATTATCTGTTATATTTTTGAAATCTTTTTCATAGTATTTGTAAAATTTTAAAACTATTTAGAAGAAAATTTATTTTCAATTTAATTTAAATTTTTAAACGATTTACATGTTATTCTGAGTCTCTTCCAACTAAATGTTAACAAAAAACTTATTTATTTATCTTATCTTAGTAATTAAGTTTAAAAAAACAAAAAAAAAAAATTTTACGAAAAAAGATTGTGTGTTTGTGTTTATTATTGTTATTTCTTTAGTTAAATAATTTTTAATTACTAATTATATAATTTCTTATACGTATTTAAAAAAAAAACCCAATGGTTTACAAACTAAACATTCAATTGTTCTTTCTGTTCAATTTTATTCTTTAAGAAATGCTGTTTTTAATATTTTAAAATAAATATTTCCAAAAAACTAAAAAAAAAACAAATAAAAATGGAATAATAATAAATGTACTATAAATAAAACTAAAATACTTAACTTCCAATTAAAAATAATTGTACAGGGTAGCATAAAGTACTTTATAAAAGAGCTGTGGAAGTTTCAGGGTACACACTATATCAGGAAATTAAATGCAAACACACAGAAAACATACATACACACATAATTGCTCATTATAAGCCTTCAGTCTGGATTAAGATTAAGCTTCTCACGTCACTTACCTGAGCACAGAATGGTCGGTAAAAATCACAGCGTTAGATGAAGCTATAAGAAAATACAAGACAGTATGGTCTTGCATATGTAAAATGAAATAGCGAGGATTTAGAGAAAATAGTCGAATTACGGCAAAGAGATCGAAGAAGAGTATCCTAATAGAGCAAAAACCAATACCCAAAGCTAAAGCCGTTGGTGAGAGCCTTGTCATATGTACTCCTACGCTGCAAGATAAAAGAGGTACAGAGCATGATGTCTGGACCAGCAACACAAAATTGATTAAAACATTATTGCAAATGATTGCGTTACCAGGACTATATACACTATTCGTACTTTCAGTGCACTTTTAATCAAGTAGTGCGTTAATGTATAAAAATTCGAATAATTCGGTTAATAATTGAGTTTGGTTTTCGTACATGGTATTGCTATCAAATTGAGGGAGAGTTATGGATCATTGTATTGTAGTCTAGTGGGTTGTGTATTGGCTTATTAGGCGTGAGGTCACGGTTTACACCAGGTCAGACATCCCCAACAAAATGAAATATGGAAAAATATTTCTTCGTCGACTACCACTCAGCAGATTTTTGGCAAAAACTCTGAGAGTAATAAAAAATTCCCATGAAAAAGTTTCTCAAAAATCTGCCATTTGGTGTCGACTTTAAACTGTAGGTCCCATCACTCATGTATAAAATTAACATACACAACATAAGTGGTGTGATAAGCTAGTTTGTAATTCTAATTGAAGTGTTGTGGCGGCGAATTATATATGTATGTGTACGGATCAAAATGAATAGTGTAGTTAGTAGTTACTAATGTGTTTTAGATATCCTTTTCAGTCTTACCCTAGTAGCAACTATTCGTCCTTCCCGCAAAGCGTGTTCTTTTGTGGGCTATTGGCCAGTGGAGCAAACAGGGCGTCGCAGTTGTACAATCCGTATGTGGATGTGGCAGCTTCTGGCTGTAGATGTTTATCCTGTTTCTTAGATCATAGATTCAAATTTAGGACAGAAACACTCCCCCTTTTTTCCATTCTTGCCTCTCTCCCATATGCTATTGACGAAGAAGATACAACAACAATGCCCTCACTACTGTATAAGGAAAAGGTTTTGCAAAAAAAAAAAAAAAAAAAAAAAATTGGCATTGGGCATTGGCAATTGTTAAAAATTTTTTATTCCTATTTTTATAAATTTAAAACAATTTTCGATTTTATTCATAATATAGTAATTAATGTTAATATGATTAATCATTTTGACATTATATCTCGCTTTGCATTTATTTCCCAATATTTATTAATAACCGAAAGAAAAAAATTAAAAACAAAAAATAAAACAAATTAACAGCATTATTGCATTAAAATTGACCCAGTATTTCAATAAACAAAAGAAAAAAAATAATAATCTCTGCTTAAAAGCTTTCGATTTCATTCGAACTCTTGCAAATGCAGACTTTTGTTCCATTTAGTTCATGTGTGTATTGAGAGTTTTTTCTACAAGAAGAATACGTACTCTAGCTTGGCTTTGTGTGTGTGTAATTGATAATTTGACACACTTTTTTTGTTGAGGGGTTCCTTCTTGTTTTGTGTGTGTGTATGAGTTTATCACTTTTCATTTCAAACATCAAAATATTTGTAATCAAATGTACACAAGAAGAAACAAAAACAAACAAACAATCCAACACCATGCAATTGCTTACTCACAGAGTTTTACTCTCATTTTTTTGGCTTTGTTTAGTAAGAGTAGTTTTAACTAACCGGTCCAGCCAAAGAAGAAGAAGTCAAATAATTGTTGTTGTGAAACATTTCATTTTTTAACAACAAAGCGCTTGGTGTGTGACTCAAACTACCGACGATGACAACAACAAGAAATTAACAAAAAAAAAAAAGAAAAAACAAACCACATGATGAAAAGAAGTTAAGAAGTGGCTCAACCGGACACAATAAATGGCCAGCCGATGTGTTTATAAAACAAACGGAAAAATGTTCGCTTCGCAAACTCTTGTTAGCAAATACAGTGTGTGAGAAAAGTGCTCATACAAACAGAGTTTTATACGTGTAAACAGTGTGATTAGCATGTGGATTTTTGCAGCCAATGCTTAGTAGAACTTGTTGTCCATTCGAGACCTCGGTTACAAGAGCTGTATTGCGTAAAATACCTAATTACTTGAAGTTTATTAGACTAGAACTATTATAGAATCGATGAATAGTCGTTTTTAAAGCTTTCTTAAGTAAGTTCTACTGGACATGAATAAAATTTCACTTTTAGTTGTACTTTTTTAGGTTATCGACACGTTTACTAAAATTAGCGTTAGTTTTTGTGTGCGTTTGTTGTGATGATGAACAGGCTTGACCATGTTCGTAAACCCTACACTATCATTATTCAATTCCTTGTACAGTAGTAGTAAATTTTTATTCACTTACTTGCTTAATTGGTTATTACAATACTTTAGCCAGGATTACAACCTAGCTTCTCACTTTACCCGTGTTGTATACTTAATTTTATTCATGAGTGGCGGGGCAGTTTAAATTGGACTCACAACGACAGATTTTTGAAAGATTTAGCATGGCAATTTTATTTTTTCTTAGAATTTTTGTCAGAAAACCGCTAGTAACATCATTAGTTCCCCGCATTGATTTACTTTTTATTTATTTTTTCCATTTTATCCTATAATCCACTGATGCCTGGCAATTCACGCTTATCATTGCGTTTTATTCCTATTCATTATCTGTCAAATTTTATTTATTTTTAGATGTTTAGCCAACAAACAAACAAAATATCGTAAAAAACACAACAAACAACCACAATAGATACGATAAAAAAAAGTTTTTTTTTTGTTATAAATTTCACTTGAATTTATTTCCACGCTTCATTTCATTTCATTTCTTTTGTCGTTATTTATTTTTTTGGCTTAAAATTTTACTTTTTCTAATTAAAATAAAACCACAAACATGTTTGGTTTGTAAATGCAATGGGATCAGGCCAAAAATACATTAAAAAAAACAATTGAAATGTTGATATTCAAAAAAGAAACGCAAATTAAACGAAAAAGAAAATAAAAAATGATTTTCAAATTATTAAAACAGCAGGTGATAAGTGGCTATTCATACCCTTTTTCTTACACACACATACTTACACTCACACATGTACGCGCTTATGCTTTCCCATATGTACTATTATTAACAGTGATAGTTGATAATCGTACATGCATGTAGCGGTCTGATTTAATAACAGCCATGTTTTAAAAACGAAGTGCAAGTACTTCTTTACCCAAATCTCTCCGACTCTGTTCGTCTCTCACTTTACACCCATTACACGAGTAAGATATGTGCTAAACCACTTGACAATTTCTTTTTTTTTTTTCTAAGATCAAAGTAAACATACACACACTCACTACTTATATGTTTAACAGACAATAGTTTCATGATCACATTAAATGCAAAAAACAATAACAACATTGTACTTATTTATGTCGAACATATTTTTATTTTGTTTTATTATTATTACTTGTAGTACTTTGAAGGAGACTATTTTCAATCACCTGGCTTTTTTAAAGTTTTTTCTGTTGTTTATGTTGAGTTTCTGTTATTGTTGTTGCTGCTGTTGCTGTTCGCACAATGTGTGCGTGCATATGCATGTGATATTTTTTAAGCTTTTCGTTGTTTCTGTTTTAAGTGCTGTTATGCAGAGCACGTTTAATAAATTTTTTTCTGTCTCTTTTGGATATGGCATGTAAAAAAAATTGTTTGTGTATGCGTTGATTGCGTTAAAGAGCAGAACACTAAAAGAATTAAATCTTTAAGCAACATATTTTCGTGTTTATTAATCGTTTTAATATTTAAAATGTAAAATACTGTAAACTTTACAGATCAGGTTTTAAATAGGAAATGAAAACAGACCAATAGCCAAATATATCCGTCATTAGAATCTTTCTGTAAAGGAGAGATTGTAGTTTGGAAAAGTATGCTCAACGAAAGGGATGATAAAGCTAGGCAAAGACTTTTTTGAATCGAGGCTGTAGACTTAAAGTACACTTGTTCAGAATGGGTATTACTGTGATTGATAAGAAGGAATGATCAGAACACATTCGTTGAACCTGTGAGACGTAAATATATCCGAGAGGGAAACATCCGGGTGTATATGAGGTGCTAGGCAGGAATTTGTTCTTGTTGATACCGAGCAGCGGATGATTTTTGGGCTAGACGTTATAGAGATACCCTATATAGGTTGAGGGCAGTACAATAATCATATTATACTGATTGAATTTGGCAGCCGGAAGTGCGATTGATAGAAAATAATACAGGAAAACCAAGGAAACCTAATTAATTTATCTGAAACACTACAAAAGTATTTTTTTTTGCCTTCATCCTTTTGAGTGCATTCGTTTAGAAGTCTGCCAAACTTATTGAGAGAATCGTTTCGTTTTCTCATGTTTTTTTTAGTCTTCTGTTGGTATTCATAGTTTCTCTTTCACTACAATAACAACATCAGCAACAGCAACCAAAAATAATAGTGGCAACAACAACAACAAAATGAAATACAAAAATAATGCTCGCATTCACAACCAACAGTTTCAATTGAAATTTTTTTTTGTTGTTTTGTTTTTGTTTGAAGCGGCCCAGCTTTAAAAGTGTAATAGATGTGATGACAGGCTAAAAGTTGGCTGGCTGGTTTTTAATGATTTAAGCCAAGATTAAATGATTAGTGTTTAGCGGGCGCCAAAGTGTTTAAAACTAAAAATAAAAAATTAACACAAAATTGAATAAAAAATTAAAAATAAATTAAATTACCGGAGCAAATAATAGAAAAAAAATTACGAAAAAAGAATACAAAATATTAATAAAAAAAAATTAAATTTTAATAAATTTCAAAAATAAAAAAAATTACTAAAAAAAAATAATAAAAACGAGATAAAATAAATTTAAAAAAATTTATATTTTCAAAATAATACTAAAAAACGAAGAAAATTGAAATAAAAAACAAAAGTTTTATTAAAATTAAAAAAAATAATAATAAAATAATAATTAAAAAAGTAGGTTTTATTCAACACAGTTTATAAAATTTTAATTAAATCAGTGAAAACATTTCAAAATCAAGCAACTTTAACGGGCTATTAACGTTTTAATAACTCATTTTTATTAATGAGTTATTAAAATTGTATTGTTGTTGCTGTTCTTAATGTTCTCAATGTTATTAATGGTGATGTTTATCAACAGACTTTTTTGAAAGTCTACATTCTTATTTCAGCTGTTAACAAAAGCATAATGCTTTACACAGCATTTGAGTAAATGTGTGCGGGTAAATCTTATTAAAAGTATATTAATTGTTGTTGTCTAAAAATTTATGTAATTTGAATTTCTGTATTAATATTGGATTAATTAATGTGTGATTGCGTGTTTGTTCTTATAGTTCTCAATTGTATTATATATTGTATGGTTTATACCAACAGACTCTTTTAAAAGACTTCGTTTAACTGTTAGCACATGTTAACATTTTTATAAATACACAGCATTCGTGTAAATGTGTGCGAAAGAACGTTCGGAAAGAATATTTACTTTATTACTTGATTATTAATGCGATAGTGTGTTGTCCTTGATGTTCTCGATGTTGTTGTGGGTAATTTTTTACTTCCAAACGACTGTATTCTCTTCTAAACTGTTAACATAAATTCGATTCTTTACCCATTAGCTGGGTTCTTGTGCAAGTGTGTGAGAATATTTTAAAAAGTACATTCGGTGTAATACTGTTGTTGCTGTTATCATTGTTAATAATATTTTTTTTTTATGATTGTTACTGCTATTGCGTGTTGTTCTTAAAGTGCTTAGTTTCATCCAAAAGACTGTATT
>QOCX01005013.1:0-13583 GCA_005959815.1 Sarcophaga bullata | reverse complement strand
GTGCTACTGCTGCAGTGCAATTCTAGGCCTACCACCCCTAGATCTATTTGTCAAATGCGCGTCTCTCCCAAGTCGATACTGAGATTCAGGGTATTTGCTAAAAAGCATTAGAAACTGCAGCACCTTACAAGAAGTGGGCGGGCGTGGAGATTTGCTCTTTGGTAGGACCTTTAGGATTAGAAAATCTTCGAGAGATAATAGGCTCGCAGAATCTATCCCCTTGATTGTCTTTGATTGTTTTTTATTGGATTTTCATTCTAGAAATATTGTATGATCGCTGCTTACCCTTCAATTTACCGTATCCTATAGAATAACAAACATCATCCTCAACGGATGCCAGTGGATGTCATGTGTGACAAAATTATTCGCTGATTTCAGTAGAGTTTAAGGGAGCAGCATAGTATGATTGTAGGCATCGTCTATGTGTGAAGACAACAGCAATCAGTGAATGATTCTGCCACACAAGCCATCGAAGACAGAGAGGAGAGGATATAGGACGTAGTATTTATTCTGATGATCTTGACCTTTCTCGGTCTAACTAAGATTGCCCATAGATTGTTAATACCATTCAAATATCGAATCTTGATTTCTTAAAATCTAAGTGAGCAGTAAAGCATCGATTAATGCTCTCTACTTCTAAGGTCGTAGTTGCCTTCTTAGTTGCATACAATCAGCTTGAGAGGCATAATGTCGTACTAATATGGTAGCCAAGCCTTCCGAGAAGCCGCGGGCAATACTGGTAAAAAGTGTATTTCACAGGGTGTGCCTATTACATTATCGAAGATGACGGATAAATGGGCGTTAAGCGAAATGGAACTCAGGCGAATTAACATCATCATCATCATAAAGCCAGGAAGAGAGAAGAGAGAAGAGACCAGTAGTGTAGTTGGAAAAACTCTTATTATGTAGCCATAAGGACGATAAAGGAAGGAAAGAACCGAAAGGACAATGACGAAGGAGTTAGAATTTTCGGCACGTCCCTTACAAAATCTGGGCAGTATGGACACACTTACAAATGTAGTATTAGGATACCGGTTTAAAGTGAGCTGGATTCATTGGACTATGCCATGCCTGGGTTCTTAGGTTTTCTATGGAACTGACCTTCGTAAATGTTCGTTAATTGTCGGCGATTCATGCATCTTAGCTTAACTGCATATTCCAGTCGTTTAAAACACAGTGCTAGCAGCAGCTATAATGTCAACTCAACATCCACGAAAGCTGAATGTATTTTCCTGGTGTTGCTAGAGTATTATTAAGGATGAGGATTCAACAAATATATGATGATGAGAGAAAAAAACTAGAGCTCAAGCTATGTAGGAAGAATTACAATTTAAAACAAGCATCAAAGCAATCAAACAATATGAATCTAAGTCATTCAGTGAAATATGAAATCAGTTTTCAATCTTTAAAACTCTTACAAACCACACATACACACATAGACATACACAGTAATTTAGGTTTTTAGTTTTTTATGAAAGAAATCATCATGAATAGAAAGTTTTTATCACAGGCAACATACTAAATTAACAACACAATTTATGAGGCGAATGATGATACGAATGATGATGATGCTGGGATGCTGGTGATGATATTAAAGTGGAACAACTAAAGCTGCTGCCAAGCAGGTAGGTAGGCAGGCAGGCAGGCAGGCAATCTGTTGATAGTGTTCTTGACTATAATTTTTGAATAATTCTTAGAAGTTTTCTTTTATTAGTTTCTATTTTAAAAGACATTGTCTTTGTAAATGAAATTGTAATAGAAATTAACAACAAAAAACCAAAAAAAAAGAAGAGGAAGAGGAAAACAAACAACAACGAATTGATGATGGATTTTTGATTTTGAATTTCAATTTATCGGCTGTGGTGGCAAAACTGTAGCAGGAGAAGTTTAAATATGAAAGCACTTCTGCATACAAATCACAAGCAACAAGCAAAACTGGCAAAAGCAATTGGCAATCTAGCAATTGGCAAATTTTGTTTAAATGCATCAGAGAGCAGCTACCACAAAAATTGACTGGTGTGTGAGCGGTTAATATTGGAAAAATTTAATTTGATTTGAAATTTTAATTAAAAAAAAAAAAGAAAATCCATAACAAATGTTATAACGGCAGATACGTTAATGCATTTTCACCGCTTTTTTTTTTTTCTTTTTTTTGATACAAAAAAAAAATTGAAAATTTTTTTAAATGCGTCGTTCAAAACTTTTCCAAGGTTAAAAGCAGCAGCAGCAGCTGTATTTGCTTAAACAACAGCAAAGAGAAAAATTAAGAGAGGCAATCAAGAAAAAAAAAACAAAAATGAGAGATCTTTTAACCGGTTAGAACAGATGCTTTGCAAAGATAAATGAAATGAAAAATCAAGACAAAACAGCACCTTAGGCTGTGTATGTATACTTACAGGCTAATGGGTTTCAAGGTAAAGTAGTAAAGCCATGAGCTTAGTAAAGCCTGGTAAAGGATTGTCATTGCCTCGGACAACGTCCACATAAAAATAAGGGATAGTAAAAACTAAAGGCACCCTTTGTTGTTGTTCAGAAAGAATAGAAGAAGAAGAATAATTTTTTATTGAAATCATTTGCATAAAAACGGTTTGAAACAATCAAAAATAAAAAAACTATATGCGGTCGAGCATGATGATGAAACAAAAAACAATCTTTACAACAACAACAACAACAACAACAATAACAAATAAAAATCCTTTTCTTTTATTTTTTTTTCCTTCTTAGGCTCTCTCTCTTCTATAAGACAAAAGGCAAGACAATGAAAAAAAGGACTTCTTTGCGTGTCATTGTTGGACACCGTTGTGTCCGATTTACTTTCAACGTCCTTTACTAATATGCCAACAACAATAACAATAAAGAAAAAAAAAAGGACGATAACATGACGATCATGAAGGAAGATGATAACGATATGCTGTGAATAAGAAGAAACTGAATTGAAAAGCTTATGCAAATTAGTTTGCTTCTTTCTTACTGATGGTGTCGATCACTATGTTTCAAAAGCATCATCACTATGTCTTCAAGCAAATGCAAATGCAACCCTATTAAGCCACAATACAACTCATATGATAGACAGAGAGACAGACAGAAATGAAAAGCAAATGATGACCAGAAATTGAAGCGACCTGATATTGAAAGCAACCCTTTTAATACAAAAACAAAAACCTAAAGAAATCCCTTTTATGTTGAATTGTGTTGTTTTTTTATTTTTTTTTTTTCGTTTTTATTGTGTCATGTTATCGTAAAATGTCCATTTCAGTTAAAATTAATGCTTCATCAAAACGGCTCTCACTATACTTTGCTTACTTGTCATTAATAACACATTCATTCAGTCAGCCAGTCGTTCATTCATCATGCATTCGTTAACTCGTATGTTCATGTCACTTTCATTCCACCATCATCCGTCAATCTATCCATCTTCTGGTACAACCAAACAGAACGCCAAAAGGAATCACTTAATAAAAGCAACAACCAACAACAAACGAACAAAACGAAGTAATACCTTGCAACTGAATGAAGCAAACAAACAAACAAGCAACCGGCACAGATAGAAAATCCGCAACGATCCGGATCGTATAGGCAGCAGCAAAACATCTCTACACAATTTCTAGATTTTTTTTTATTAATGTTTAGTGTCAGGCCTTAAGGGTTCCCCCTATGCATAATGCTTCTTTTATCATAATAATGTTCTCTTCTTGAACATACACATAACGTTTCCTCTCGTCATTCTCTTCCTCTCTTATACTTTACTACAAACCAAATGATAGAAGAGTCGTGCCGTAGTATTTAAGCAGATGCTGAACCAACTTTTTTTGAAAGAAAAAAAAAATGGCAGTTTCAAGAAAATACGCCGAAAAGTGTTTTCCTTTTTTTTTTATTAAATTCTGTTTCGAGATTTTTATTATTTTTTTATTCTCCTCTTGTTTCTTTCTTTCCCTTTTTAAATTAAAATGAAAAAAAAAAGAAAAGAAAAGAAAAAAACAAGTCACTCGCTTATGCTCTTAAGCTCATATTTTCTTATGATGCCTTCTTAAATATGATGGCAGGCAATGCTGTCGATAATGCTGCCGATGCTGCCGATGCTGCCGATGATGCTGCCGATGATGATGATGAAAAAAGACAGACACGCCTAACCCTATAAGAGAGTGTTCAACTGCATCAACTTGAAAAGGATTATCAAGTGCGTGTTGTCCTGTTAATGAATTTAAAAAAAAAAAAAGAAAAACGAAACAACAACAATAAACAAACAAAAGTGTGAGAAAATCATTTCGTTTTTCATTCTTTTTTTTTCGTTTTTATTATGAATCCACACTCGTCCACTTATCGTTCACTTTAAAACATTTTCAAGGCTCCCGCGAACAAGTGTAAGACCGCCTTAATGAAACAGAAAAAAAAATTCTTGTAATACAACTCCACTAAGCAGGAAAAGAATGTCCATTGAACAGATGCAAACAAGCTCCTCGTACACTATTAACCCGCGTGTTGGCTTATGAGACATAAGACCTCGGTTTAAACTCCAGTTCAGACCTCAAAATGAAAGTAGAAAAACTTTTTTCGGTGACTTCCTCTCAGCAGATTTACTCGCTTAGAAAAATATGACATGGGCATAGGGCCATTGCGGCCTTTCTGCTGAGGTTACCACGACCAAAACTGAAGATAACACGAAGCTTTCCGGAGTTTCAACCAGACGAAGTGGTGCTCAACAAACAATCAATGGCCGATCTATTCAAAGAATTTTAGTGAAAAAAAAATTGCACTCAATTCTTAAACCTTTTGCCATCGTAAGCAGACCTTGAACTTACAACCCCCTCTCAGTACTTTTGTTGCAAAAGCTCGGGAGTATGTAAGGGCTATGAAAAATATTTAAAACCCTGGCATTCGAGGGCCAATGAGGAAAATTATCTCTCTTAACGAGAGTGGTATGAGAAGCAAAGCCGAAATCCTGTGCGCATGCCTTGAACCTACAACCCCCTCTCAGTACATTTGTTGCAAAAAAAAGTCGGGTATAGGTAATGGCCATGAAAAATATTCTAGAACCTGGTATTCGGACATTTTCTGCGAAAATTATCTCTCAGAACGTGAGTGGTATGAGAAAGAATGTCGAAATCCTGAGCGCATGCCTTGAACCTACAACCTCCTCTCAGTACTTTTGTTGCAAAAAATGTCGGGAATAGGTAATGGCCATGAAAAATATTCTAGAACCTGGTATTCGGACATTTTCTGGGAAAATTATCTCTCAGAACGTGAGTGGTATGAGAAAGAATGTCGAAATCCTGAGAGCATGCCTTGAACCAACAACCTCTTCTCAGTACTGTTGTTGCAAAAAAGTCGGGAGTATGTAATTGCCATTAAAAATCTTTTCAAAACCTGGCATTCGTGCACTAATAAGGAAAATTAGCCCTCATAACGTGAGCGGTATAAGAAGCTAGGCGGAAATCCTATCCACATACCTTGAACCTACAACCTCCTTTCAGTACTGTTATTGCAAAAAAAGTCGGGAGTGTGTAATGGCCGTATAAATCTTCTAAAACCTGACTTTCGAGCACTAATAAGGAAAATTAGCCCTCATAACGTGAGCGGTATAAGAAGCAAGGCCGAAACTCTTACTAAAGCGTTATTATGGACAATAATGTCTGAAGTTTTATACCAAATACGTACGATACGGACACGTGATACTGAAAATTCGGGCGACTGAAATATCATAATCATTCTATGGCATCATCAGACCATATTTTTCCAACTTTCACAAGCCTAACGACTGCTGTGAACGCCTAATGCTACAACAAATATCTTCAACCGCAACTTTTCAAATTGGAACTGGAGTTACAGTTCATACTGCATGATTTAATAGCGAAAGTTCCTCTTTTTTTTCACCCAATGCAACAACCAATTTCCAGTATCACAGAAAGGTATTGTTTCCAGCTAAATGGTAATCCTAACATTCTAGAACTTGTTCACCAATCCACAGATTAAATGGAAAAACTTAGACTAGGATGAAAAGAAAAGGGAAAAAGAAACACAAATAATTTCCTACTTAGCAACGTCAAATGCAAGTGTGCCGTTGGTGTCAGAGCTACCAATTCAACTTACCTACCTACGTCAAATGCCGTACAACTAGTCTAAACAATTCCTAAAAATTCTTAAAAGCATGCAAGAAGATGAATGTGGTTAAGACATGTGCAGCAAATGAAACGTCTGCCTTAGAATTATTAAAGAATAAAGAGAACATGACAACGAAAAAGGCTTTCCAGAAGTTGCCAAGAATAGAAAAAAATTCAAATTCTGCAAAACCAAGGTCGGCTATTTAATTTTCTATATTTTAAATGAAAATGCCGTCGGGGCATTGAACGATCATTCGTTATAACCTTTATTCCACTGTAGTTAAGAAATTTTTGGGATTTTTTTTTTTGTATTTCTTTTTATTACAGATTTTCATTAAGAAACACAAAACAAAACCCCAATAAAATTGAAATCCCCTTTAAAGAAATCGAAACATATGAAAACAAAAACAAAAACAAAAATGAATGAACAGAGGTTTGGTTACACCTGTGTACCTAAACCTGTGTACCCTTTTTCTTAAGAGTGTTGAAATATTTGTTGTTGTTGGATTATTGGAATATTTTCTATACACAGCAAATGAAAAGCGTGTTAGAAACATGGCGGTTTTAAATAAAACGGTTTACGAGTGTGTATTAAAATTCGAAAATAACGCTGCTGTAAACTAACACTGACAGAGTTGGTTAGTTAGAGAGATAGTTAGGCGGATAGAAGAGCCATTGCAGCCATAAAACATAACGATGATGATGATGATGATGATGATGGCTGGCTACAAATTTTCGGGTGTGGGCCATAAATTTCTCATGCATATACGTACGTACATATACAGCGCATTAATTAGCATCAATAAGAGACAAAAAAAAATTCCAACCAAATATGCCATGAGATGCGATGCCATGGCATGGCTATTAAAAATAATATGATATGCTGCCAATGCTATATGTATTGTTGAACGTATCTTAACATGGCATATATTTTGGGCAAGAAGTTAACAAAAAAAATTGTTTTTTTAAACGAAAGTTTTAATCAAAAAAAAAATTTTTTTTTTTTTTAATTTTTAAAACTTTTTGGCTTTTGATTAAATTTATGCAGAAGAGATGCATTTTGAATAATGAATTGAAACAAAGAAAATTTTAAATTTTTTTTCTAATTTTAAAACTATTTGGTTGTCAACCATGCATATGTTAATTTTTATGATTGTTTATGAAACTAAAAAACTGACAAAAAAAATTATAAAAAAAAACTAATTAAAAAGGGATTTTTTTTTTTGTTGAAAAAAAAAGCTTGCCACCACGCATATCTCTATGTCCAGCTGTTTCAAACTCTAACAGGCTGACCAATAACACCTAAAGGGTCAGTGTGATAATTATTTATTATAACGAAGCAAAGTATCACAGGCACTAGAACATTTATTTGTTCAATCTTTCCTGCTGTCCGTTTTATACGAAATGTATGCCAAAAAGATTTATGATCCATCCATCCAATCAGTTGTACTAAATCACACCAAAAACAACAACAACAACAACAATAATCCACTAAAATTGCATATATGCCGGGTTTGTCCTTTTTTAATGTTCATTTTTTAATTTTTTTTTTATTTTCATTTTCAAGGTAGAAATTAGAAATCCTTCAATTTGAAACCCTTTTTTTCGGTTTTCAACCCTTTCTTCCAGCATTTAATAACGTACGCATGCATGCAAACGCACAACGCCTTAAAATTTGAAATCTAAACCAAACCACCGCTATTTGTGGGAATTCAAAACAATATTTCTAGGCTGTCCGTCCGTCCGTCCATGTTTTTAATGCGTTTTTTTTTTTTTTTTTTTTTTTTTTTTTTTTTTTTTTTTAGAAGGAAGAAACCAAACTAATGTTTTATTGTCCAGATGTAAGGGATTAAACCCTGATCTTTGGTCATTAATTATGTAAGCATGGAATGAAAAATATTTTTTTTTTCTTTTCTTTCTTATTTTTTTATTATTTATCGCAGAATAATAAATAAATAAATAAAATTTTCTTTTTAATTATTTTCTTCCTATCTGTATCGAATCCTTTTTGCTTTTATTCGAGTAAACCAAAGTGAGAGAGAGAGAAATTATTGATTTTGTTTGTTTTCAATTAAATACTCGGGTTCAAGTCTTGGATATTTATTTCACAACTTCAAAGGATTACTTAAACTTTAAATCTGCTTCCTGATTCACACTTTGTGCAGCATCTTTACGAAAATAGTTCCAAGTCTAGTAAGTAGAACTCTATACCGCAAGTGATGGGATTTATGGTTATAATTCCCACCAGATTCTCTAGTTTTTTGTACGTAGCCTAGTCCATACTGCAAGTAACGGGATTTGTGGTTATAATTCCCACCAGATTTTCTAGTTTCTTGTACGTAATCTTGTTCGGAGCAGTCTATACTGCAAGTAATGAGATTTGTGGTTATAATCTCCACCAGATTCTTTAGTTTCTTGTACGTAGTCTAGTCCACATTGCAAGTAACGGAATTTGTGTTTACAATTCCCATCAGATTCTGTAGTTTCTTGTATTTTTTCCCGTTTTTGTTTCCGGAACCTTCCCTACTCCAAATGTTGTTGGCCAGACAGACTATAACCACCATTTCACTTCACATCCATGCGGTCACTTTTGACGAAAATAGACGACATTGGTGTTTGAATTTCAGGCACAGTATATACCAGTAGCAGCAGTTCTGCTTTAGGCGTGCTCCAATCCTAAGGCATACTGCATAAAGACAGAATTTCCCAAAGCTATGCTTTAATCATGTTCCAATCCCAAGAAATACTGCATAAAGACAGAGTCTCCTAAAGTTATGCTAACTATCAGACGCCTTAGTCAAGTAGGTGTTGTGTTGGCTTATTAGAAGCGAGCCCTTGGCTCAAACCCCAGCACAGGCATCTCGAATAAAACGATACCTGTCCACTGGACAAAAATTGTAAAAGAAAAGTGTTTCACAAATCTGTACTTTACACTCTAGGTACCACCATTCATCGATAAAATTCACACACAAAATCAGTTCTGTGCGGAGTTAGGTTGCAAACCTAGCTAAAGGGTTATAATAATCCTCAATATAAGTAAGTAAGTATGTAAACTATCTCCAGCAGATTTCTGGCAAAAATTGTGAGAGTAAGAAAAAAATAAAAGTTGGCCCAAAAAATCTGTAGCACAGAGGGGACTTTCAAACTGGTTTGTGTGCAAGGCTGGGTTTTAATCCAAACTTAATACTTGTAATAACCTGTTACATAAGTAAGTCAGGTCTCTATTGCCAGACTTTTCTTCAAGTTACACAAATCCGTATTGTTCTGGCATTCAGCTGCAGAAATATAAACTTTGTTTGAAAGATTCCCTCAAATTATTCCCTCTGTTATTGATTGAATAAGAATATTGAACCCTGTTGACGTTATAACGTTTATAACACTAGCATTTCAGTTTTTAATCTGAGGAAAGATGCAAAAATGTTTACATCATCATGAGAATTGTAATTAAAAGAAGAAAAAAATTAAAAAGATTTCAATACTCAAACAGTCAATATCTTAAAATGGGCAAGCAGCGCCATCTATTGAGAAAGCATAGGACTGAAAAAGCTAAGATACCTCACAACTATGACCAATTAAACACTGACAACTAATTCTAGGCAAATCACTTGCTTTACTAGAAAAAAACTTGGTAAATGAAATTCAAATAAGACAGAAAGAATACGAAGAAGATCGGGAAGATACATTAGGAGGGACAGCCCCTAATTATAATTCTTAAAACAAAATGAAAAGCCGTAGAAAAAATTTAAGCCCCCATGAACACTGTCTGCTTTTAAAAATAACCACACATGCTGTATCGTGAGGACTCTGTTTCTGTTGCCCTCCTTTCAAAGATAAACACTTGACTGATTGAAATGCCGTCGCAAATGACATGCACATTCGATAAATTAATAGCTTAAGCGGGTAATGGCTTAAATATAAAGCACTTGGGCCTGAGTTCAAATAATAGGCCGTATAAAAAGCAATTTGGTGTCTAATTCATAGGTTCTTTGCGTTTTATGCAAGAAATTTTCTTCGTCTCCTCAAATCAAGTGAGAGTCCTGCTATCACAAGCTGTCAAATGAAAACCAAATGACATATTAAGTTCAAATTTTGACAGGAGTCCAGTGACAGCTATGCCTGTTAACAGCAACAATGTTAACTTTTGTAACAAATAGAGAGAAGCATTTAAAAGACCTCTTGTCTTTATTTTTAAGCATGTGGGATTTTAATTATCGCTTGTAAGCTTTAATTTGATGTTACAACATTCCTTTAAATTACATTCCCGATTAAATACTGTAAATAATTTATACAACTGTCTGTACTGTCTGTGCTTTATATTAATTGTCTATCTCTCTCTTTACTCATCTCTTCATCGCTCTGTCCTCTCAATTAATCTTATTTTTAATATGTTTACATAAAGGTGCTCTCTACAACAAAACATACAATGCACGTTGCCGTTGCCTTTGCCGTTGTTGTCTGTTCGTAGTCTTTCTTAATTATAATTTACGATAATTTTTATTTCTTATCTTCATGGAGAGGAAGATGAGATTGAATTAAATTTTCTTTTTTTTTGTAAAAGATAGTACGAACATTTCACAAAAAAAAAACCGAAAAATAACAAATTTACGACTCATTTGATATGATTTCAGGCAGCAAAGAAAAAAAACAATTTGTTCTAAACCTAGCATGTGTATGCATGTATGTAAGTCATCAAATAGGTATTGATTTTTTTTTTTTTTTTTAGAGAGCTTATAAGATGGGCAGCAGTTTACTAAAAAATCAAAAAAAAAAAAATAAAACTTTTCCATTATTAACAAAAACAACGATTAATCGTTATGTCTTGTGTGATCAGGTATATTAAAAAAAAACAAAAAAAAAAATAAAAGAAATTTATTTATTAATCAAAAAAAAAAAATTAAAATTTCTTCTGTCTTTTGTTACCTTTTTTTCCGGTAACGAAAAAGTGAAAAATCTTTTGGAATCCAAATTAATATGAAATTCAAAAAAAAAAAAAATCATTTAAAAACGATAATCTTTTTTTTTTGTTAAATTTACTAATTAGTTAAAAGGTTTAGTAATGCTTTAATTGCAAGGGAAAACATCCACTCAGTTATTAAAAAAAAAATTTTTTTGATTAAAAAATTAAAATTTTTTTGATAAGGTTTACCGTGGCTCTGTTAACCAATCCGCATAGGATATGGAAAATGTGCTGTTGTTATCCATTTTTTTCTCTTAAGTAAAATTAATGCTTAATTAATAACAGATTAAATAAAAAATTAACTTCACTTTTTTTTTATTAAATTTGTTTACAGTAAAAACATTTTGTTTTTATTCTTCTTCTTTTTAAGTTAAATTAATGCTTAATTAATGGTTTATTAAATAAAAAAAATTAATTTCACTTTTGTTTACCGTAAAAACATTTTGTTTTTATTTTATTTTTTAAGTAAAATTAAGGCTTTATTAATGGTTTATTAAATAAAAAAATTAACTTCACTTTTGTTTACAGTAAAAACATTTTGTTTTTATTTTTTTTTTAATTTTCTTAATTTTTTTTTTAATTTTTTAATTTTTTTCTTTTAATTTTTTATAAGAAAACAATTTTTTTTAATAAATTTTTTTCACATTTTCTTTTTAATTTTTATTTTTTGTTTTATTCAAGAAAAATTTTTTTTTAATTTGTTTCTAAACAATTAAATTTTTTCTTTGATTTATTAAGTTTAATTAATTCTGTTTTTTTTAATTTTTTAAGATTTTTTTCTTATTTTTTTTTTTGTTTGTTTATAATCTGTTTCTTTTTAATTTTTTTTCTTTTATTTTTTGTTAATTTACAATTACAATTAATTTTTTGCCATTATAATTATTTCATGCCTTTCATTATTTTTTGTTTTTAATTTTTTTTTTTTTTAAAAAAAAATTTTCCAAAAAAAAAAAAAGTTTTTTTTTTTTTTATGAAACCCTTTAGTCCAGGTTTTTGAAAAACACCCTTAACAACAAAGGGCAAAGGCAATCAATCGATTCAGCAAGTTCTGTTTTCATTTCTTTACTTTTTTTTTTTTTCTTTGGCAACTGGTAATTCACTTCCGTAGTAAACCAACACACAAGGAATTCACCAATATTTCGTATTTTCCACTACAAGTGTTACTACACTCGTCAAGACTTAAAACAAAACAAACGAAAAACACAGAAAAAAACAACAAAACAGAAAAACTACAGAACAAAAACTAAATTAAATACTTAAACTAAACTAAAAAATCAAAATCAAAATGAAAGCAGAGCTTGTTTGTTGTTAGCCTTGGTGGCGAGCCGTTAAAACTGAAAACCACTTTGCGCGCTTAAAGGCAACCTGCCTGCATATATTGTTTGTTTGTGGTCAAAATACCACACCATTTTTGTGATTCGTTTAAAACAACACAACACACACAGGTTGAGTTCGATCTCCGCGCTTAAGTAAATCAATTCAATTCAACTTGAATTTCAATTTAAATTCGCCGCACACACAATCACAGATCGAACAACACGGCGAATATCTCAAGTCGAATGAAGAAAAGAAACGAAACGAAACTTAAACCAACCAATACAAAACCTGCTTTAAAAATCAACAACAACAACAACACCAACAACAACACTAACAACAACACCAACAACGTGTATAATAACAACAACCATAAAATAAACACTTCAAAAGCCATTGAGATTGAGTTGAAACATTGTAAATATTTTTTATTTATTTTTTATTATTGTTTGTGTGGCAGTGTGACTGTGTTTATGTGTTGTTGTTATTGTTTTTCTCTCCTTTTACAGTTCACTTAAAAATATGATCGGGCTGCTGCACCTGCTCTAAAGAAAATACAAACACACATCTTCGCTACATCCTTACATTCATCATCATCACCATCATGAGCATGTTGATCATCATCATCATGTTCATCATGATGATCATGTTCATTATTAAGTTTGTCATCCTACAAGTTCGATGCGTTCGTTCGTAAAAGTGTGGTCTCTACTGGCTTTCCTTGTAAAAGGCGTGTTTGCATCAGCACCACTAGCAACGGCAGCAGCAGCAACAGCAGCATCAATAGCAGCATCAGCATCATCACCATCACAGTGCCTGTATTTTGAATGTGGCAAGTTCGTTCATTTGTTCGTTTGTTTGTTTGTTTGTTTTCATTTTATTGGCTTTGATTTCATCGCCGTTTCAATTTCTAGTTTTGTTTTACGTATCTTATGTACGTACATACATACAGACGTACATATGCAGAGCTTATGCATGCCAGAGCTTTAGTTTACGTTGTGCCATCTAAAAACGGAAATTTCTGTTTGTTGTGGGTTTCGAAAAACGGAAATTTCTGTTTGTTGTGGGTTTCTTTGAACCTGGCGGACGAGTGAAAAACAACAACAACAACACAAATTCAAAGCCAAATAAAAGCAACGGTAATTGTTCGTTCATTCGATTAAACGGGTTTTCTTTTTTCTCTCTTTTTTTTTCAACCATAAATTTATGTTATG
>QOCX01005012.1:0-10258 GCA_005959815.1 Sarcophaga bullata | reverse complement strand
AATTATGCTGAAATGAAATTTCGCCATAGACATTGAACAAAAGCAATGCGATGGTAATGAACTCAAGTATTTAGGCTTTTAAAGCAGTAACAGAGATTACATGTCTGATAATGTTTAAGCTTGAATTTTAATTGAAATGATTGTCACAATGTCAAGGCAATAAAGACAAATAAATTAAAGAAAATTATTGTGGAAAAAAAGAAAAAAACCAAAAATTTCATTGTAAAGAGATTATAATTGAGGAGGATATAATTATTTTAGAATCTCTGGAGTAAGACATAAGTAGATGTAGGATGAGTATGTTTTCTGCCAACGCTTTAACATTTATTTTGTTCTGCTATAAGTCTTGGAATATTAATGTTGACTGGATTAATTTGAAGTAAAATGGATTTACTTCATTGAAAAAAAACAAAACTTTATATTTTTCCACGTCTGAGCAATATTCCAAACTTGAAATGAAATTCTTTCCTTAAATTTCTATCATTTTCTTTCAATACAATTGTTAGGAAAAATTTTTAGAAATTCATTACCAAAGATGATTGATTCAATCACAGAGATTTATGTTTCATTTGAAAAAAGAAAAAAAAAAAACTTAAAACTTTTGAAATTGTATGACCCACTGAAACGTGTTGAGTGAATCGCACAAACCAACCGCACTTGTGATTCATGAACTCATTAATGTATGGCAATATTTCCTATATTTTTACATTGAATGAAGTTTTTTAATTTGAATTTTATGCCGTTGAGCTTTCAAAAGCATTTTTTTCTCACGATTTTTTTTCATTATCAATTTCAATTCTCTTACTCCTGTTAATTTTTATTGTTTTTTCTTAATTCTTGCGTTTAAATGTTTACAATCCTAAACATTATTAGAGTTGTTGATTGATTACTGAAAATTTAAGCAAAAATTTTTCAGCTTTATAAGCCTTTGTTTAACATTTAAATCAACACACAAATATGCCTCTTCCATCATGAAGAAATGATTTTACAGGAAATTTATAATCGTAACAAACAATTCTCTTGTATTCCTATTTCGTTTCGTTTGCCAACAAATCCTTGACATACTAGTTTAATCCTTATGGCCATAGTAATGCTGTATGAATATTAATTCTTTTGAATTCTCTAGAAATGCAAGAAAATTTCCATTGACTTGTTTGCAATCAATTCATGCAACAAGATAATCCAAAGACAATAATCACAACACGAAGTAGGTATACTTGACTGTTAATGACACAAGATGTGTGCATGGATTAAAGGGTAAAATTTTAAATAAAAATTTAAATTTAAGTTTACCAACTCAAGTATATTACAGAGTAATTCCTAGAGAATATTGCTTCTAATGTTAAAATATTTCCGGAAACAAAATTTTGCAAACAGATGCCCATTTTTAATGTTTGAACTTTAGGCGAATTTAATTAAATAAATTCGAATAGAATTATCGATTTTTTTTTTATTTTATCAGACCTACACAGTACACACACTTGCCTCTTACAAATCGTTATATGGGATGCGGAACGAAACTTGTAATCAACATCAAATCAATCAAAAAAAAAAAAAAAAAAAAAAAAAAAAAAAAAAAAAAAAAAAAAAAATTCTATTCCCTTCTCGATTCTGATAAGAATGAATGAAAAATGAAACTCCAGAGTATAGAAAAACAAATACAATATTTTAAAAGGACTGAAATAATAGGAAACAAAACAAACAAAACTTATACACGGCCATGACAGAATACGTAATACTACTCCCTCTACTAAACAATATATGAAACGTTGTTTGAAATATGATGTAGCGACTCAAGCTGTCATACATTGGCCTGCCAGTTCCTCCATAGTTGCCACAAAGAAGTTTTTTCTGCTACGGCATTGTGCTGGTCAGGTACCAAGTAGGTGAAGAATAGTCTCGTCTTTTTCCTCATGTTCACAGCTTTTGCACAAATGATTTGTTACCTTGTTCAAAACCACCTGGTGTGATCCTTATAACCATACTTAGCATCCAAAGAATCACGTTTTATTAGGCTTTTAGTATGCCCTCTATCCAAATATGAACAGGTCTTCTGTGCCGTTCCATTCTCAATTGTAAGCTCGCCCATCTTTAGAAGTATTCCGAAAGTTGAGAATACAGCGGTTATGCCACATCTGGCTAGTTCGCCTCCCCTCTTCAGTTACCTGAAT
The DNA here is from genome assembly GCA_005959815.1 of Sarcophaga bullata. Lineage (NCBI taxonomy): Eukaryota > Metazoa > Arthropoda > Insecta > Diptera > Sarcophagidae > Sarcophaga > Sarcophaga bullata. Next base: position 8,087 of record QOCX01005012.1, on the reverse strand, counting down.
TATCACTGTGTACTAGTACGCCTATGATATACACTTCACAACGTTACAAAAACTCAATGAGGTATCTGAGACGGTTATACACCGTCTTAGAGTTCATTACGTTAGAGTTGTATTCTTTAAGACTCAGTTGCCTATCGGAAGGTGTGGTCATATCTCGAAATTTGCGTTCTTAATAATTCTCACCACAATTTGTATTCTTTATATTTCCGCTTGAAATTCTTTAACGACGTGCTTTGCTTCATTTTTTCATGCCTCCTTATTCGGATTGGATGTCGTAATTCTCATTGGGAATCGTATCATAGTATTATATAATCATATCCGCGACAGGCCTAAATCCTTTCACTATCCTTGAATGATCAGTCATTGGTCCATGCCTGTCTTGTTGCCCAAAAGCACTTACTAACCTTAGCCTCTAAAATCTTTCAATCGTCATAGATACAACAAACAAAACGTATTCAAAACAAATCCTGATATCAAGGATTCCAAATTAGTTTTTCTTCAGTCTAGAATTGTTTTCGACCAGAGATAGCGGTGACGAGGTTAGTATAAGCGCTAAAGCTAATATCTTTATCATCGACACAAAAATGCAAGTAATCCATCAAAAAATGCAAGTCATGCATCAAAATATGCAAGTCTTCGACAAAAAAACGCAACTCTTATACCAAAAGAAATTCAAGTCATTCACTAAATATATATACAAGTCATCATCCACTAAAAAATGCAAGTCATCCGCCCAAAACTTCAAGTCATTCGTCAAAAATATACCAGTCATCAACCAAAAGTGCAAGCCATCGTACCAAAAAATGCAAGTCATCAACCCAAAAAACGCAAGTCATCGACCAAAAACATGCAAGTCTTCTACCACAGCAAGCTAATTTGCGAATAGCACTCCATTTTTATAGGGTATATATACATAAATGGATATTAACTCAATGAGAATTATTAAAATTTTTAAGTTCATTACTAAGGCACTTTTTTGGTCATATAGGTTATTAAATAATCTAGGTATTCAAGTAACGATCGAACATAGGAAAACCGGTTTTAGAATCCTTAAAACTATGGCTGCTCTAGCCCACTAGATGCCTGATCCACACTAGTCATTTTTTTGTGATTTTGCCTGTATACCAATGGAGAAAATTGTTTTTGCTATTTGGAAAAAAGTCAGCTTCCGTCGCTCCTATCTCCAGTCCTAATTAAAGCCCGAACTTAAGGAAAACTCTTTTGGAATTCTTAGGTCAAGGGCTATCTAGCCCACTAGATGTCTGGTCCCAACTAGGTCCATATTTCCCGATTTTAACCAAAATACATGGAGAATATATATTTTTAAGTATTATTTTAGGCTGTAGTGGTATAAAAACGACAGCCAACTGAGAACGGTTTCTTATCTAAGGCAGTGTAAGGTATTCAAAAAGGGAGGCAAGTAATACTAATAACTGAAACACGAATAATAATTATTTTTTTTTATTATTTTTTGTCCGAATATATTATTCTATTGGATACCCTCAAATATCTGTATAATACTTAAGCACTTCTCTCAATATTTTTTTTTTTTTTTTTTTTTTTTTTTTTATTTTTTGTTTTTTTTTTTTTTTTTTTAGTAATATCTCATGTAAATAAAGCACTTTAAAAATGTACACAACCCTTAAGAGACATTGGCACACAGTTTTTTTGTCTCTTTTTTTTTTTGTTCTATACAATTATTTATTTTCTTTGTTCCAGAGCCAAAAATTAAATACCGATTTTTATTTATTGAAAAGTTTATTTAATATTAACATTTTTGCAACATGATTTTGGAATAATTCAATTTCAATTTTCCTTTGCTGGGCCATTCTGTGTGAGCTGTGTGTAAATAAAAGTGTAACATAAACTAAAAAACTCGGGAGGTGAATGCCTGTGAAAAAAATATGTAACAAATGATCTCTGTTATATTGTTTAGAATGTTGTTCTGTTAATGGTAACGTAACACTATATTCTCGCCTATTTTGGTATTATTGATGAGACACACCATTTGATCAGTATCATATACACTGCAATATTCATTTAACTTTTAATGTGTATTTTCATATAATGGTTTTTGTTATCTGTTACGATGTGTTTCTCTGCACTTGTTGTTGTACTTTGTTACTTGTGGTCTTCACCCAGCACCATTACAACCAATCTATAATAAATAATTAAACATTACATAATAAAATATTTTTTTCACTTACACTTGGCTGTGTGTGTATGTTCTCTTTGAGTCCAGGTGGTGTTATGTAGTTTAGAATTTTTTTTTTTTTTTGTGTCTGATAAGAAATTGATTTGAAACTTTTGTCACCAGGTGATTGAAATATTTACAGCTAGTACATATTCTAAAAAGTTCCACTCAATGACAAATTAAATTATTTTTATATACAAATTTTCTGTGGTGTTGTGTGTGTCTGTTTATCTACAAATTAAACTGTTAAAAAATCTTATATCTTCTTTTTTAAATTCAATTTTATATCGAAGATATGATATAGAAAGAGAAAGAGGAAATTCTATTAATTATTTTTCTTTTAATTAATGCAACACCTTTAGATAACATTAACACTCATGCCTACTGCAAATATAATTGGACAATATAATAATGACTGATTGAATTTTTGTTTGTCCTGCTATATCCTAGTATTTTAATAGGGGCTTCTTAAAAGCAAATGGGCATTTTATTTTATTTTCTGCATTCTTATCCCTTCGCTTAATCTGATGTAATAAGTGAATGTGCGCCTTTTGTTTGGTCTCTGTGCATGTGAGAATAAATTCATCGTAAATTTTCTGTTATGCTAGGCTGCATTCTGCTGTTTTTAGCTTTTTTTCCCAAGCAAACCAATGCTTTTGCATTTTTACAGTAACGATGAGGCAACATCTGTGTTGATTTCTACTACTATTTGTATAAAAAAAAACAAAATAAAATTTTTAAAATAGAAAAAGTTACTGTTTAATAAAGTGCAATTAAAACTTTTTTGTTTAATTAAAATGGTTAATACTTCTAAAGCTACGTATATATAAAGTAAAAAGAGTGTAATTTTCATGTTTTTATTTTACAAATGGAGTCTATTGGATGTGGTGTGTTAACTTAGTAGACCAGTTTTTGTGATTCAACCCCTTGCTCAATTGCAAACGAATCCAAACGAATCATGCAAAATATTTCTTTGGCGACTTCCTTTGATTTCTGCCAAAAACTTTGAAAGAACATAAAATTGCTACTAAAAAATCCATGAAAAACCTGTCGTTGGAAGTAGACTTTAAACAGTAGTTGCCCTCAACTGATGTATTAAATAAATACACACCATATGGGATGGTGTGAGAAGCTAGTTTATAATCCTAACTAAAGGATTGTAATGACCAATTATGTATATGTAACTTGACACGTTGATAACGATCATGTAGCTGCAGCTACATCTGCCAAATTACTTGTTATTTTTCATTCAGTAACACGTGGATGTGTTTTTATTAAAATGGATGTCCTGTTGACGCTATGCCATCACAATAAGCTCCCTACGGAGATGGACTATTCGCAATATGGTGAGACTCACGAAAACGCATCATCTGTAGAAGCAATGCCAAAGTGTGCAAAAGAATCCAAGCTAAACGATTTGTGTCTTGTATGAAGAGCTTGGTCTTGAGTCTTCAACTGAAGCAACTGAAGGCAATCGGTTATAAATAAGATGGGTGAGTGAGTGCACAGAATGGGCTCTAGAATGGAAATTGTACACTTTAACTCCGTTAGACTTTTTCTTGTAGGATAGTGGATGTGATTCTGACAAACAAAGCAGATTAAATTTAAACGATGACACTGCCTCTTCTATATGCCAGAGTCATGGAAAATGAATATGTTTGCTATGAGGTTTGAATTTAAACGATGGCACAGCCTGAATTTTGTGCCTGAGTCATTGTAAATTGGATAATTCGGATGATCTCCACCCTGATTCACAGAATGGAATTTTTCATTTTCATTTTTCAAGATTAAAACTAAAAAATATTTTCTAAATAAAAAGTCTTACAGTGACTGATTTAAATAATTTTTGTAAAAAATTTTTTGTTTCTTTCTTTGTGATCCTGTAGGAATAACTTTCAAAAATTAATTGTTTCGTACGATAATTTGTAGGCATTTCTCTTTCCATTATTCCTTTGGATATTTTTCAAAACTCAACTCTCTCACCAACCTTAATCTGTCTTCCGCTACGAGACATAACTCTTGTCGGATTCTCTTTCTCATTCTCTCTTTGCGATATCTCTTTCTAACACACACTTAAAAAGCTTTTTGCGCGCAACGAACTTCCTGTAACCGCATTCCCGCCGTCTTCCGTACGAGAACAACAACAAAAGTTTGTACCTCTTCTTTTTCTTTTTCTTTCTCATCTTTTCTTTGAATCTCCTTTAAGAAAGTTTGCATAGAAAATAATATGTTGCTTTACATTTAATGGAAGGAAAAGTAGAAAAGAAGAAATATATATTGCAATTTCTTGTTTTCTGTTTTGGTCAAAAATTATTGTTTATTAAGCAATTGTTATGGGTCATAAGCCACAACAAAAGTTTTATTTCTGGCTTTTGCAGAACGCTTTGTTTTTTATGTAAGAAAACCTAGTTAATCATGATTTTACGTTGGCTTGTCACCGACATGAACTATTAAGTGCAGGTAAAGCAATGTGAAATTTTACCACAAATACAGGAATTTAGGACGACATTCAACATCAGAAAATAATGCCAAAGAAAACAAAATGAAATGAGAAAATATTGTACGAGTTAATAAGCGTTTCTATGAAGTAAACTCCAAGTACTTGACAATTACGAATAAAGTTGTTAATAAGATTTATGGCTTAAATAAATAATTAATGGCCATAACACTTGTCCATTACGATATAAAATATTTTATCAAATTTTTATAAATTCTCTGTTAAGTACGGAAATTAATTTGAACTCATATTTTATCGTATAATTAACGTCATTACAATAGAATTTCAAATACAAAATGTTTTTAAAATTTATTGGCACTGAAATACTTTAAAAGTGCGTAAAACTGTCACATCCTTAATGAGCTCTAAGGACTTTCATTTACAATTAATTTGTTGCTATGGTTGTATTTTTGTTTACGTCTCAGCAATTAAGACCTTTTGGGACTAAAATTTGCAGTAAAAAACAAGATTTGTTTTGTTAAGAGTTATTTTATGATCATAAGTATTGTTAATAATTTACATTTTAAACTGCTTTCTTTTTACAACATAAAGACTGTAAAAGTTAAACAACAACAATATTCATATTCATTAAAATAAATTCTAATTCCCATACATACACATTATGCTGCGGGTGGCAACCACAAACCATGGCATTGGTCACCACAACATGCTAAAGCTGAAGCATAAAGCATTTCTATTCGACTCGCCGGATTACCAGAGGGATGTTTATTAAACCCGAGACTAATATAAATAATTTACATGCATTTCTATGTCAATGTAAGCACAACAGCAAGCACATACAATTGTATATACAATGTGTGTTCTTTTTTCTCTATTAAAGCTTCCAAGCGTAAAACTAGCCATTCTTCTCTGCATAGATGTTTTCACTATTGTTTCAGTTTTCTTTTGTGTTTTTTGTTTTTGTTTTCTAAATTTAAAACCAGCTAAATAGTTCTTTAGTAAAGAAACAGGACAAGGTTGTCACTGGCACCAGAAACATGCGAACCGTAAACACAACAGAAGAAACAATAAAAAGTGGGTGCCAAGGGATATAGTTTGTAGCACTTCTTGAAAGAAAACAGAAACAAAAAATATTTTGCTTGTTCAGCAAAATTTCATATACATTTGACGCAACAATGTTAAACATACTAACTGTAAATGGATTTTCATGCACTTGGTAATGCTTTTAAGGAACACAGTGGCGAACTCTAAACATAAAATGACAGTCGCTGAGAGCTTTATCACCAAGAATTGAAATAAAATGACAACAAAGTACACGCAGAAATATAAAAGGATGTGGAAAATATGCGTAAATTTAAAGATGTTCCTTAGCCTAGTTTAGTCTTCCATAGCATAGGAGGTGTGTTCAAAAATGATGTGAATTTTTAAATTTTCTTGTGCTACCGTTTTTGAGCATTAATTCCATTAGATTAGGTTTGCTTAGGTTCGAGGACGTGTACGAGTTATCGGATAAGTACAATATCAAGAGATAAGATTTGTGAAAAATATAGACCGCAACCTCACAGGAGAGTGTGGCTAAACCTTGATGCCTGGTTCTTCCTAAGCCCAGCAGCAAATTTGTTCTCTCACTGTCTATAGTTGGACATAGACGTATAGACGCATAACACGCGATTCAACATCACAACGCCCTGCTTTTCCTCTCCGTCTCATCACTGTTGAGGCTTCAGAAGTGTCGGTCGAGCATCTGCCGTCTCACGACCGATTATACCGCAATGTCCGCGAATCCAGCATAAAGTGAAGTGAGCGAAGACCTTAACAGAAAACCCAGCACTAGCAGTGGCTCCATCTAACTTCGATCCATCTGGAGTATCTACCATTCCATAGTAACCCTCCCGGTATGAGTATCCTCAAACTAGGCAGGAACATAGACTCATTCGGAATGCAGTCGGTGACTTTTCCAAAGATATGTACATCCCTTCCGATAAGAGGAATGAGCTCCTATAGATGCTGTATCCAGCATCCCATTCCCTTAGACGTATGTTCATTGCGTGCTGCACACTACTTGACATACAAACAAGGGGAGTCAAGCAGAATATAGTATCAAGAGCAGCCTAACTCCAGCACAAACTCAAGGAACATCCATAATTTTCTGTTGGAAACACCATCAAACAACACAACCATAAGTAATAACAAATATAACAATCCCCAAATGTATCCAGCGAATGGCCCTAAGCAAAAGACTCCAGCTGTTACTTATAGAGTTCCTACACTGACAAACAGCATCCAGTCTCTTTTTCATTTTTCCCGATATTTCTTTGCCAGCTTAGCTTGCCGTCAAGGACAACACCGAGATACTTGACTTCAGAAGGCAAAGGAAACTCCCTACCACCAAACATCGGTAACCTGGTGGTTTCAATATTTTACTTACGTGAGAGCAAAACAAAGTCTGTCTTATTGGGATTTATAGGAAGGCCCAAGGAGATAAAATCCCACGCGATAGAATCCATCAGTTCCCCGAGCGTTGACAGATTTGCCATCTGCCAGAATATCACATCATCGACATGTGCCATAACCTTAAAGCCCCCACTTTTATTTATTTCTTATACAAAATTTGATGCAACTTTTTCTCGAGAGTAGAATGTTGCCATTATTGCAAGTACTTGTCTTGTTTATTTCTATCACAAACAACTAAACATGCTGAAACTGTAGACATATATTTGAGATGAGTTTGAACCAACCTCGTATGATGTTAATTGCCTCTATTAGAAACTTAAATCCTGCGTTAATAAGCAACAATTACTTACTGTCAGTTTCCATACATACATACTATACATTGTCATGGCTAATTGTACTTGAAGGAAATGGGTTAAAATAAAATAACGATTTTAAATTTGTATCTCTTTAATTGTTTGTCTTCACTTTGTTCAAACAAAAAATATATTCCAAAGCCAAATTATAGATCCTTATAGAAGCAAATCTACTAGCATGTCATTTGGTTTTAAATTAGATATACAATAAATGCCTTATTTTAAATATTGTTATTTCAAATACTTACATGGTCAAAAATGCCTGAAAAAATTTCAAATAAATTGTTAACACACTCTGTAAAGTCCGGACAAATGCCGTATATATATGACAAGCATGTATTTGTGAAAATCCTTTAAATTCTGTGGGCACTTAAATGTATAAATTTATTGAATTTACAAAGTTTACTGCTTAAAATTTAAATTAAATCTATAAATTTATATTTATGTATGTTTTGTTGTTGTTGTTGTTGTTTTATTTTAAATGAAAAATTTTTGTAATATTTTGGATTTTTTTCATTTTTTCTATTACTTAAGGAAATGCGTTCTGACTCCTGCACTAGACCATGTAAAAGGTGTATATTTAGGTTTCCTTATAATTCCGACACGGAAACTTTTGCCAAAATTTATA
>QOCX01005009.1:0-13586 GCA_005959815.1 Sarcophaga bullata | reverse complement strand
TCTCTTCCTTCTCGCTTCCTTCTTTACAGAAAGGTTTCAGGTCCCACCAGCGGCGTGGAAGCTCATCTCCTCGCAAAATTATATTTCTGGGACCCTCACAGCAGAGGATTACCTCGTAAATCGACCTAGAAATCTGACTTCAACTTCAAATTCAATACAATTGACCGGAAGTTATATAAACCCCGAACTGAAGTCCTCTAATTACGGTTCTAGTGGCCTTCTCTGACTCCTCTGAAGTGTGAGAGTGGTCTTCTCTGACTCCTCTGAAGTGTGAGAACACAATGTAATCCTTCCCAAACGACAAGAAGCCCTAAAACTCTTTATCAAATAGCCAAGTTCAGCACAGATCGTGAATCTTACTTTAAAGTTTCGAGGTGAAGCAAGTCCAACATGTTTATCACACATCAAGTGACAGTGATGTATGAAAGATTTTCACCACATGTGTTGCTCGAAAATAAAACGTTGTCTGTACTTACGTACAGTTTTATAAAGAATTTTCAAGTGTTAACCAAAGCCTTTACTTGAAGTGTGAATTCAAGCGCTGCTATTATTGTGGAACAACCTGTCTATGCATTCAGAGTCAAGAAACAACTCTTCTTTACTCCTCTTATCAAGCTTCCTTTTTAAATTTTTAGTGAATTGCAATACCAACTGACTTCATCAAATTCAACACCATAATTCTCTGTCACACCTCGCATAATGCCACTCATTTATAAGTTCATTTATGTGAGAGCATCCAACGCACTCAAACTCAAACCTTTAACTGTAAATTGTCAGTACAATATAACACCGCCATACAATCGCACAACAAAGTACAACAAACCCGACAAGCGAAATAACGTCGAAATTATCAAAATGATGTTGACAGTTTCTTTGCGTTTGAATAGCGAAAATGTATAATAAATGACGACAGACACGTACCGTTTTCCAAACTACTACCGTTAGACAAAGTCATATGAAAGAAGAGAAAAAAAAGAAAGTCTTGGAAATAATTTACGTTATAAAGTCATGTGTTACAGAAGAGTAGACTCATTCTCGATTTTGTGCTTTCAGCGTTGTATTCTATAGATTCCTGTTGAGTTAATGGCAATTGCGGAATTTTCTTTTTACCATGAACTGCAATTAAAATCCTGATCCTGATATTTCAGTGGAAATGTCCTTTTCATCAGCATTCATAAAAAGGCTTAAAATTTTCTTAAAATAAGTGCGACTTAGTCTATGAATTGTAATGATGAGCGTATGAATTTTATTGCAAAATAAAATGTTTGCTTTAATAGTCAAAGGCAAACCCAGTAGGCCTTCAGACAAATGAAATCATTTGGTGCATCTAACTTATCCAACATTTTTTTTTTTGTTCACCTGCGTTCCAACAGGAACTTCCGAACTTTGACAATTAATAACGGCCATCTTGTAAAATTTGGTTGTCATTTAATTCAGTCTGTTTCGTCAAATCGCCAAGGCAACAATAACTGCAAACGTCTGGTCCGTGTACTGGCTCCAGGACAAGCTTGACAACTGAGCCTAATTTAAACGAAAAATCATCTTCAGGTGCTGAGGTAAATTCTTTCTGGGTGAGATAGGTACGTGAACAAATAAATTGGTGAATTAGGGGCGCTATTTCCCAATGAACATTCATGATCATCCAACGCATCTCCGGAAAAGTCTCCGTTTTGTTGTGGATTTTCGACCGCCACCATCAATTACGCTTATAACCAATTGGGGATGAGTAGAACAGCAAGATAAAAAAGAAGGAAAGATCCAAAAAGAAAGCAGACACTAATATACATCGTGTTAAACACACAAAAAAAATTGAGCTTTTTTGAAGCAATTTTATGCACCAATACTAATCCGTCGAAAAACAACTCAGAGGATAGTAAGCACGACTTCTTACCCTGAACTACAGATTCAAAGAACACTTGTTCAGAATAGGAAATATTTTAGATGATGTGTTAAGGAGAATAAATCAACAGAACTCATACTTAGAACCTTTCTTACTTACTTAATTGGTCATTACAAGCATTTAGTCGGGATTACAACCTAGCTTCTTACAACACTCATGTTGTATGCGATAATTTTATTCATGAGTGCCAGGATCTCCAATTTTAGGATGACTTACAACGACAGTTTCTTGAGATACTTTTCATGGCAATTTTTTCCCGCTCAGAGTTTTTACCAGAAATCTGTTCAGAGGAAGACGACGAAGAAATATTTTTTTTAAAATTTTGTTTTCGTTTGGGAATCTGGGCTGGTGTTTGAACCAAGGCCTCACGTCTAATAAGCCAACATGCTAGCTAGCTACCTCTGGCGACTTGAAGCCTAACCAACGTTAAAGTAACGCATAGCAGAACGGTTGAGAGATGATCCAATAATAGATAGGCTCTCACTGATGCTGAACAGCATCTTGAAGTTTGTCGGGATATTCCATTTATAGAAATCGCTTGAAATTTCACTCCGAATCCAATCATTTTATAAACAAGAAGAAGAAGAAAGAAGTAGCATAGACGTAATCAAAATGGTTTTGATGTAAAGAATTTTAACTGAAGGCAACTAAATCTTCACCATCAAATATTCATGCTTTTTAGGCCACTTGGGGTTGCAAGGCAATTCATAAATTCGCCAATTTTTTTTTTTTTTTGTTTAAATTTAATGAAAATAAAATATTTGACACTTGATTTTCTGTTAAAAGCAAGCAAGTGGTGTGCGTTTGATTTTAAAAAGTTGAGGGTTGCATACGAAAACATCAACATTTTTACACCGTCAAAACGGTCATTGTCTTCGTATGGTACCCAAAAGGAGTATTGGAAGAGAAGTACTACAATTTTTGCAATGCGGCGAAAATCAAACAGTGTGAAAGAAAAACAACAACAACAACAACAACAACAATGGGAAAGAAATATTAAAAAATGATAGATATGTGGGGCTTACAGCATCATGAATGTTTAAATAAATGAAAAGTACCAAAGCCAACGCAACGACCGTGTCATATTTTTTTCCATAGAAAGAGATGAAAAATAAGAGAAAAAAAGTACCCAGAAAATGACGTTTAAAAAAATATAAAAAAAACTGACACAAATTCATACATTCGCACAGAAGATAATAATACATTCAAACACAGTCTCAGTCATAGACTGAGAGTGTTGATGTTCATTTCATACAGTTTTTTACACTTGCCATCCTCTTCCAACCACTCTCTTACACTCGAAGTGTAAGGACAATGTGTACTGAAGGACTGACTTATTTAATCTGCATAATTTCCTTGTATTACCCGTCCCTTGTCATTGTAGCTACACATTTTGTGTTGCAAAGTGTGAATAGAGCCGGTATTTCTGACTTGTGAATGTGGATGAGAGAGAGAGAGTGATGGTTGCCTTATTTATTTTGCTTTTATTCACATTTAGCATGGGCCCTTTAACAGAAAGAAAAAAGTGTCAAGTGTCTGTTAAGAGGCACTTATGTTTGGCGTTAAAATTCCGATTCTATTTGAGTTGTCAACCATTCTGGCCAAGTGTGTTGATTTAACATCGTAATTCAGTGCTTTACAGCTTTTTTCTCTTTTTTTTTCGTTTCTCCTCATGTTTCATGTTCATTCGACTATTATATGGCGTTGAAGTGTCATGTTTTCCTGCTATCAAGTGTCATTTTTTTTATAGGCGTCCTATACAAACAAGCATACGATTGAGAAAAAATTAAAAAAATTTAATCGATAAACGGTGACTTATGACGTAATGTGCTGCAGATAATATAGGAAATATTCCGTCGATGAATGGATGAATGGAATTGAAATCTGTCTAGTAACGCGAGGCTATCACAGAGGCATACATAGGATATTCTGGCCAAATGTTTATCTGATACTTGCCATATTTGCCGATAATCTACTACACCTGCTGCTTGCATCAGGGACATTACAATGTCCCATCTCTGCCATTCAAACAATACATATGTATTCGTATTCATAATCATAATTATTCTCTANTCGTATTCATACTCATAATTATTCTCTATAAATATGTACGTTAAACGGAAATGCTTCTGCTAATTAATCGACATTCATAATACGAGTTTAAACGCTTCCTTATGCGTACGCATTTACCACACACTGTATGTATGTAACATCTGTAATCGTCATTAATATGACAGCAAAAGACTGACAGTCGAACAGTAATCATGTCACATCATTGCCGTACAACAATTATAATTTTTATGCGTTGCAACAATATTTTATATTTTAATCAAGGGAAACATCATGTGGAAGTAAAATTATGAATAAATGACAATAATATGACAACAACAACAATAACAACAACAACACAACAATATGTTGCAAATATTGTCAATGGTCTCGGTATTCATTAATAAAAAAATTTTTTGCTGTCGTTTTAATAATTCCCACGTAAATTTAATGCGTTGCCTGATGTGTTCTGTTGTATTAACAGGCTTGACAAATGAACCATGTGTTGTTGAAGGTGTATGGTTATGTAACTCTCGTTGTTTTTGTTGTTGTTGTTGTTGCTGCATATGTTTATAACATTTACACGCTTAACGAAAAATATGCTGGCAATTTAACAATGATGGTGGTGATGGTGATGGTGGTGGTTGTAGTGAAAGTGGTTTTTAAGTTGATAAGTTGTTGTCTGCCTTTAAATGCTGAACTCTAAAATTTCTTGGTTGTTTGAGAGATCAAGTGATGGCATGGAGAAGTGAGAAGCTAGGCCCTAATCCTGACTGAAGGGTTGTATTGGCCAATTATGTATGTATGTATTGATGGCATTGATGTGTGGAATATAACATCGTTTAAATGTATGGTTCGATGGATACAGCACATACACGTACATATGTACATACAATCCTTTAGTCAGGATTACAACCTAGCTTCTCACACCACTTTTATTGTGTATGTTAATTTTATACATGAGTGGCGGCATGTACAGTTTGAATTCGACTCCGAACGACAGATTCTTAGAAATTTTTTATTGGTAATTTTGTTAATTTTCAGAGTTTTTGGTGGAAATCGACGGAGAGGAAGTCGCCGAAGAAATACCTTCTCATATTTCGTTCTGTTGGAGATGTCTGACCTTGCATTTGAACCGAGGCATTACGCCTTATAAGCCATCATACTACCTACTAGACTATGGCGACTTCACACACATGGTTTGTAAAATTTTCCATGACTCTGGCGCACAAATCAGACCGAATTTGACCAATTCCATGGGGTATTCTGACTTTCAAGACGGCTGTAGCTTATTCGCACCCACCTGCGACTTAAGAAGTGTCCCATAAAAAGTGTCTGATGGGGTCAAATCGAATCGGAGGTTAAATTACCTTAACCACAGAAGATATCACCATGCCTACTAATGCCTTGTGCAGAATATTCAATTTGTAATGAGCTGTGTGGAGACCACATGTCGTGGATAGATAATCTCATTCAGGTCAAAGGAAGTTGGTATAGTTGACCGTGATTGGCTGGCCAACATCATTTTCAAAGAAATATTGACCGATGACGCAGCCAGCCAAAAATCTATATCACACAACGACTTTTTCGAAATGCATTGAATGGTCTTGGTTGAGATGAGCATGAGTATATACAATGGGGCATGAGCAGTGTCGCCGTCTTATTGAAACCACATGTCCGTTAGATCAAAAGAAGTTAGTGATGGACTGGCGAGTGTCGTCCTGAAAGAAATATTGACCGATTACGCAGCCAGCCTAAAATTCACATCACACAACGACTTTGTCTATATGCATTGAACGCTCTTGGTTGAGATGAGCATGAGTATATACAATGGGGCATAAGCATTGTAGCACGTAGTGCCGTTCTATGGAAAGCACGTGTCATTCAGATCAAAGGAATTTAGTAATGGACTGGCCAACATCGTCCTTAAAGAATTATTGACCGCTGACGGAGCCAGCCTAAAATCCACATCACACAATAACTTTTTCGGAATTCATTGAATGCTCTTGGTTGAGATGAGCATGAGTATACACAATGGAGCATGAGTAGTGTAGCACGTAGTGCCGTCCTATGGAAAGCACATGTCATTCAGATCAAAAGAAGTTAGTAAGGGACTGGTCAACAATGTCCTCAAAGAAATAATGATCGATTACGCAGCCAGTCTAAAGTCAACATCACACACTGGCTTTTTCGGAATGCATTGGATGGTCTTGGTTAAGATGAGCATGAGTATATACAATGGGGTATGAGCAGTGTAGCACGTAGCGCCGTCTTATTGAAACCACATGTCATTCAGATCAAAAAGAGTTAGTGATGGATTGGCCAACGTCGTAGCCAAAGAAATATTGACCGATGACGCAGTCAGCTTAAAATCCACATCACACAGCGACTTTTTTGAAATGCATTGAACGCTCTTGATTGAAATGAGCATGAGTATATAAAATGAGGCATGAGCGGTGAAGCACGTAGCGCCGTCTTATTGAAACCACATGTCATTCAGATCAAAAAGAAGTTAGTAAGGGACTGGTCAACATCGTTCTCAAAGAAATTATTGACCGCTGACGGAGCCAGTCTAAAATCCACATCATACAGTGACTTTTTCGGAATGCATTGGACGCTCTTGGATCCCATGTGGATTGGTAGGGTATGAAATTCGACAATTTTGTTCATTTACGTACGCACTCATCCAGAAATAGGCCTCAGCACTTAAGATGATTTTTCGATTTAAATCAAGGTCAATTGTCAACTGCTCTGAACACACTGAGGGAAGACACCTCGTAGTCTAAGGTCGTTCATGGCAATTTGGCAAAACAAACTGAACAGATTGGCAACTAAAGACCTCAACAGAAGTATTTATTTGATCTTTAAAGTACGATTTCAACTGCCACCCGCTGTACATTGATTTCTTTAAAATTAAACAGATTTTTGAAGCAAATTTAAATTGTAGCTTTAAAATCTCTTCATATTTAAACAAAAGATTTCCTTTATTTTAGTTTCAATTTATATTTCAAGAAAAATCATATCAATTTTATTAAAATTAAACTCAATCTCCTTCCCCTTCCTTCCACCATTCACTGGCCATACTGCTATGAATCTTTTGACGCTAAAAATGTCCTTTAAAAATCAGCTTTTTGTCATTAAAAGTGTCAAACATTTGTTATTTAAGAACACATTTAGCCCAGTCCCATAGGATTTTCTCTCTCCCCATTCCCCTCCATAATATTATTTAAGAAGACAATAAAATTATAGACAGAGAGTCCTCCACCTTATCTTTTGTTATTTACCGTGCAATATGATAATATTTCTTATTTTATTTACAAGAAATACAATAAGAAAACAATAAAAAAAAACGCTGAAAAAACGCTAAAAAAATAATGAAAAAAATATCAAAAAAAAAATTATTTTAATGCCACAGTCCATATTGCAGCAAGTGGCTGGACTGTTGCCTGCCACCCTTAAGAGGATATTTTAAAAATTATATTGTGAAGCTTTAAAGGTAAACGTTAAGGTACTGCATCTGCTAAGGCATTGGTAACCAAGTGGCGGTGTTACTAACGTTGTTTAAATGATTATAACGAGATACGTTTTTTTTTACCCGCCTTATTTATATTGTTATTGATGTTGTTGTTGTTGTTTTAGCCAATTATGAATATAAAAATTGGAAAAAAATTCACAAACGTATACAAAAGAAACGAATGGAAAGCGACAAAATAAAAATGAAAATGAAAATGAAAATTTCAACATATTGAAAGAGTCACACCATCACAGTCACCGTTACATTTTCTACTTACGGTATGTCCACATGATGACAAAATCCCATTATAATCTCAAACAGTTTGTATGTTTATCGGCCTGTTGTATGTATGTCAACGTAACGACAAAATCTCATTATATTTTCATTTTTTTTTTTGACTGAAAACATGAAAATTTAAAACAAAAATTCATTCTAAAAATATTTACTTTGTTTGGGGGAATCACAAATTTGGTTGTCATCAAACGAATTACCTCACCTTACTGTTCGAAAGTGAATGTGAAATACAAAATATTGTAATACCGTTAAAGTCAATGAAATGGTATAGTAAATATCAAGCAGAATGCATCATTTATTACGTTTAATGTGCAGTTACTAGAGAAAAGAAATATTCCGAAAAACGTTGACAACACTGAAAAAAGTGTGCTAATATTAGCGTCCCTCAAATCCTACAACGACTTGTTCATTTGTATGTATATTCCTCATGAAATTCTTTAATTTTCAGTTGTCGAATCAAATGGTTTAGAAAAGGTCATGATTTTAACAATTTATGATGAGAAAGAGAGCTTTCCGATTAAATTCTACATCCTTTTAGACTCTCAAGCCCGTGGAATCCTAGTTAGAAAAATACTCTATCGCAGAACCAGCCTATGCTCTTTCCAATGCCAAAATTGCTCTCTAGTTTCAAATAATTGCCTACTACACTTACGGCAAGTTTGAGCTTGGAGTAGAGCATGGAACCAGCACCCATACCTTGCAAATCTGTACATTCCCCTGTCTGCTATTATGCCACGAGATCCTGATAATATGAGCAATAAACTGTAGTTATTATCCTCAGGAACAAGAATTTCAAGGCATCAACAATGCCACGGCTAAAG
Organism: Sarcophaga bullata; assembly: GCA_005959815.1. Taxonomy (NCBI): domain Eukaryota; kingdom Metazoa; phylum Arthropoda; class Insecta; order Diptera; family Sarcophagidae; genus Sarcophaga; species Sarcophaga bullata. Next base: position 5,008 of record QOCX01005009.1, on the reverse strand, counting down.
TCTGCGGCCACTTTGACCGCAAGGATCTCTGCCTGCTGCAAAGATTTAAAAAACGTTTTGATATTCTCAAAGCAAACGTCCTGGAAAATATTTCAAACCCTACGAAACTAATACTTCTTGTTGAAAATGTCATAAACTTGTATGTTTGCAAATACTGAATGACTTTGTCTGGATATGCGATGCTATTACAGAAAAGCAAAGTGTCTTGACTACAAATCTGAACAACTAAAAGGTTAGATTTTAATTTCCCTCCTAACAATCGTTCTAGTAAGTCGTTTGATAATTCAAAGGCAACGATATCAACAACGAACATCGTAGAAAGATCAAGAGCAAACAGCTTAAGAAAGGAGTAGGATTCAATTAGTAAAGCTCTTCACCACTAAAGTCAATACAACAACCCAAAACTTTTTAATTGTATCGGCAATGTTTCCAGTCACCGATGTAAACAATTTGTATCGTCCTATCCGGCTTAGCTGCTTTATTAATAAACAATTAACAAAGCAAAGAAATAAGCAAAGAAGAGACTGCAAATAAAGATGTTGATTAAAGCTGAAGTCCACCTCAGACTGCTTAGTTGAATAATGATGCTGTCGTTATGGAGAGTCCAACATACCACTCTTAGTGACGTTTTACTATGAATGCAGAATGCAGCTTTTACTGTTCGTTAGTTTAAGTTAATTTAGGTTACGTATTCTACTACATTCGATTGAAATTTAAAATGTACGCCATAAGGAAGAGTCCCGTTACCCACTCAAACTCATTATATATGGGATAATAATCCATAAATTTTGACAGTTCGCCAGGGTACAAAACGGAGTTCCCAGTTGGTATTTTTCTCCTCTTCCGAGTTGCAACTTCTGCAAACACATGTGATAGAGCGCCTAGCCGACACGTGACTCCCCTATTGGGCAATGTGCCGTGAGTGCAGACATCACATAATAAATGTAAATTCGAAAACTGTTTAGCCCTCCTTGAGTTAAAATCCGAACAGGTCAGTCCTTTCCAGTACGAAAGGTTTAGACAAGGAGTGAAAGTTTTTTGTAATTTTTAACCCAGTTAGTTAAGGGGACTCTAAGGTTACATACGGGCTATTCCAGTGCTGTACCGGTTTTGGCCAGTTTGCAACACAATTTCCCGGTGTGTCCCTATGCCTCGAAACCCAAAAGAGTAAAACCCTTAATTAATAAGCCACTTCGTGGTGGAATAGGTAACACTAATGGACTAGTCTGGAAGTCGACATCACGTTCGAAAGGTACTTTAAAGTAGCCTAGCTGTCCGAGTACTATTTTAAAATCTCAGAGAATAGCTTACTGCAGAACAGATATTTAAATGCTGTGATTAAAGCCATAATTTCTATCTGGTAGACACTTGGAAGTCTCAGTAGTCTAGTAGATAGTGTGTTGGCTTATTAGAGATAAAGCCTCGGTTCAAACCCCAGGTCAGACGTCAAAACGAAAATATGAAAAAAAAGTTTCTTCGACGACTTTCTCTCAGTAGATTTCTGGCAAAAACTCTGGAAGTAAATAAAATTTTCCATGAAAAGTTGCTCAAAAAATCTGTCGTTCGGAGGCGACTTGAAACCGTAGGTCCCGCCACTCTTGTATAAAAGTAACACACACGACATAAATAGTGTGAAAAGCTAGGCCATAATCCTGACTGAAGGGTTGTAATAGCTAATTATGTATGTATGTATGTATGTGTAACAATAGTGGACTAGAGTGGAAGTCGATATCACAGTGGATAGGAACTTTAAGGCAACCTAGCTGTCCGAGTACATCCTTGTAACCTCAAAGAATAGCTTACTGCTGAGCAGACATTTAATTGCTATGAGGAAAGTCATTATTTACGACTGGTGGACACTGCAGCCATTATTGAAAATATTGATTAAATTTGTTATCCAAATTACCAATTTCCTTAACTCGTATTCATCAATTGCAATTGGAAAATTTCCAAAAGAGAACTTAAATTTTAGGCTTCGATTCGATGCTTAAAATTTGGTAATAAAACCATTGACTTGTTTCTTCTTTTTTTTTGGCTTTACCTTCCTGTATTTATCGTTAAAATGATTAACAACATCAACAACAACAACTAGAATATGATAAGTTTTGATTTTTCGCACTCTGACAACATAATCTTCCTGTTTCCCATTAAAATACGAAATCAATGCGGCATCAACAGCATCATTGGAAACAGACTATATGGACAGCATTGTGTATGGTAAGCATGCTGTTAACAGAAATTGTTATTCAAAAAATGTATAATAATTGCCTTAAACCCCGAAACCGTAGCAGAACCAGAAATACGAAACTAAAATCAAAACGGAAACATTGATTTCCGTTAAAAAAGGAAACGAAACATTGTTGGTAACGGAGATTATTACCGCTTCATTGGTGATGACAGCGGTGGCGGTGGCGGTGGCAATATGATTAACTATGGTATGTTTTGAATTTGACAAGACAAGGGCAAAGAGGGGGATACAAATATAAGCCAGCCACCCACTAACACTGTGATGCCTTTAATATTGATGACTTGTTACACTGGCCTTGGAAATTCTTCTATGGAACTCATAAAATTATGAAATAATTCTCTCAATAATAATCCGTTTCTTTATTAGTTTTGTTAATAACAATAACAATAACAATAACAATAACATGTTAAAAGGAGATCAACAGCAGTTGAGTTGGCTAAAACATGTCTTACATATTAAATATGCCTCTCTCTGTCTACTTATGTTGTGATATGAGAGGATGGATGTCTACTGAAGATTAACTAACATCAGCATTATTTTCATATCATTCGTCTCATTCATCTCATTCATCTCATTCGTCTCTAATTCGTTTAATTCGTTTTGTCTTTGCCAATGTTAAAAAGTATTTTGTGTTTATGTATGTATGTATGTATGTATGTATGATGTAAAATTAGATTAATTTTCGTTAAATGTTTTCAAGTTAAAATTTAATTATGAAAACTTCCGTTGTAGGTTGTTAAATTCGTAGGATTTTGAAAAGTAACACACAGGTGTCATGACATGTATGACAACGATATGCCGACAACATTTATACACTGTTTGACGATTTGACGTATGGATGACTGAATGGGGAATATGGAAAGCAATTGATCCTACAAAGGAATTTCATACCTCAATTGGGTAGTAAAGATTAAATCGATAGAAAAGAAAGAAAAAAGAAAAAAAAGAAAAGATAGAAAAGAAAAAGGCAAATTATTTGTGTTGGCAATAAGGCAAGTTATCGATAACACACATACATATATAACATCATACACTTGGGCTTTCGATCCTAAGTCAAAATAACGCCCTAGCTCCTCAAAGCACCCATGCTTGTTGTGTGTTTAATTTTATACATGAGTGGCAGGAACCTACAGTTTCAAGTATCCTCCGAACGACAGATTTTTGGGAAACTTTTCATGGCTTATTTTATTTAGAAAATCAGCAGTGCAGTAAAAACAATCAGATAATCGTCTTTATTTTCTATAAAGCCTACAAAACTAAAAATAAGAATCTTTCAATTAAGGTTCTAACGATTCCGGTCCAGACACTATTTATGTTGGTAGCCCGCGCTTTGTTCAATGCTAGCCACTTTTTACTCTGCTTCTTCAAACAACCTCCTGCCAAACTTGAAAGTAAGAGATCGTCCCATAATAGTAACTTCCTAACCATCAATAAGATCTTGGCCACTGCTTGCCTTAACTCACCCTTATTCCCTAAACATTGTTCGAAACGAACCATTTCTCATCACTAATCACTTCTGAAAGTCAACGCTGTTACAATTTAGTAACAATACAAGGATGTGCAGCCATACATAACTTCTTTGAAAGGTTTTTAGTGAACTCCATTCAGAAGACTTCTCTTAGTATTTGGCCTTATAGAATAAGGCGTTACGACAAAATTTGATATCAAAATTATCGAAATGCTGTTGACTAAGTCCTTAACACTGTTCACACACTTATCTGCCCAAGAAATGAAGAAAAACTGCTTAAAATCGTTTTCCTTAAAATAATTCTAAGAGGTTGCAATCTAATTTATCTTAGACAAGAACCAACAAACTGTTCATGGCTGTAGTTTCGGTAAAGATTTTACAAGGTAAACATATTGGCAAGTCTCCTGCTAGTCGAAGGCATTTCTACTTACTGACTTAAATAGTCATTATAACGATTTTGGTGAGGCTTACAACCTAGTTCTCACACAACCCATGTTGTGTGTGTTAGTTTTGTTTATCCAACGATTATAGGTTGGACCATATAATTTAAAGACATTTGAGAAGGTTTTTATGTTAAATTTTATTTATCCTCAGAGTTTTTGCCAAAAGACTGGTGAGAGGAAGATGTCGCAGAAAGTCTTTTTTTATGATTTTAGTTGGGTTTTGAACCACAGCTTATATGCTAACACAGTACCTACTAGGCTACCACAACGATAGCATTTCTAGTGATATTATTTGACAGACTGTATAGAATATGACTGATTTAGTTACACTTTCGTTTGTTTACATAAGAAGTCATTGTTTAATGGAATCCGATGGTTTACAGTCGATGTTAGTACTACCAGCAGTTACATACATGGGCATACTCAACATACTTCATACATACATACATACATACATACATACATACATACATACATACATACATACATACACACAAACAAACATACATAATTGGTCATTACAATCCTTCAGTCAGGATTACAATCTAGCTCATCACATCACCCATGTTATAAGTGTTACTTTTATCCATGAATGGTGGGACCTACGGTTTAAACGCCAGATTTTTAAAAAACTTTTCATGGAAATTTTATTTTACTCTCAGAGTTTTTGCCAGAAATTTGAAAGTTTTCGCCGAAGAAATATTTTCTCATGTTTCACTTAGTTGGAGATGTCTGACTTGGAATTTGAACCGTGGCTTCATATTTAGTATGCCAACACACTACCTATTAGACTACGGCTACCAGCAATTATTTCACGATAACACAAAACATGGACAAGGTTTTGTTAAA
>QOCX01005008.1:0-13588 GCA_005959815.1 Sarcophaga bullata | reverse complement strand
TGCATTACGCCAAAGAGGTCATGTTGCTCAGATGAAAAGGGGGTGATGAAAGAAAAACCACGATATATAGGATGAGTGATCAAAACCAAGTTGCATGAATTACCCTACGATTTCAACAGATTTCAATGCATTACGCTAAAGAGTTTTGGTTGTTTGGATGGAAAAGGGGTCATGGAAGAACAACCACAATTGGAAAGAGGTCTGACTGTTGTACTCGAATTACTTATACGGCTCTAATGGTTATTTGTATTATCAAATAACAACTTTCTGTAGCATGTCTCTAGCTAGTCGTTCATTTAACAATGACTTGATAATACTAGGTAATGTATAGGATCATGCGTTGATTTTCAAAATCCAAAAAAAAAATAAAAAAATATCAATACGAACACGGAATGAGTGTAGGTATGATTACTACTTGAAACATTAGTGTTAATGAAAATCCATAAACATTCATTTTTTCAAAGGGCATAATTATTGCCAACCAAATATAATCACAAACCACAGGTAGTTTTCATTTTCAGCAATTATACAAGTGCAATATTTCACAATTAGAAAAAAAGGAGAAGAACTAAAAAAAATTTGTTGTTTTTTTACGAAGCAAAAGAAATCCACAAACAAATATCGTGAGGAAAAATAAAAAACTATATTAAGATACTCATACAGAATTCAGTTATGTAAATACCACAAACCTCCTGACCTCGCTCTCCACCCCTCCATAACAAACCCAAAGAACTGTAACATGTCAATAATATACAACAACACACAACTGTATGGGATATCATTTGCAACAATAGCCTTTAGAAACTTCCTCTATGAAAACCGGCACTTAAAACGTAGACATTTTGCAACAACGCTGTCGGCCAACTCAATAATAATGGGCCAACAAACATGCCAATATCAAATTATTACTTACTTGGCTATTTCCCGCTAAATGCCGTCTGTCGTTGACGCCATAGCCCGCTTCATGCCATGGACTGAGCATGATCTTTAAAAAAACTACCAACCGAGCAAGCAAATTAAGAGCTGCGTTTTGTATTGTTGTTGCTTTTGGTCAGTGGGCAAGAAGGAGGCGTTTTTTTGGTAATAAAATTCTTGGGAAATTGACAAGTATGCATAAAAAATTAGTGGCTTTTATACCTTCCTCCCCTTCCACCCTCCAGACATACAACATTTTAAATGGTAATCAAACCGTAAATGTACAAAGAAAAATTGAACAAAAAAAAAAACCGAGTCGCAACAAATGTTGATGACTGGTTGCAAGCAGGTATAAAAGGTAACAAAAAAAAAAAAAACAACAACAAGAAAATAGTTTTTAACAATCAGTCATTCCACTCAGCGTGGAGTAGAAATGAAATTACAATTTCATGTTTTATGGTTATTTTTACGAGAGAGTAGCAATTTTTTCTGTTGCTTGCCTTAACAGGTTTTGCTGTTGAAAGTTTTAGATGGACGCGCGTATAAATGTTGCAAATGTTATACGATATATGATATGCCACACGATACATGACATAATGAGTGGCAAAGTGGAATTTTTCAAAAATAAGTGTGTAAATTCTCTTCGTTAATTAATAAAAGTGCCTGGAATTCGGGATAACATCAGTAACGTGGTTCTGTGGAGCCTTAGTATCAAGGAATCCATAATAACGTAAGCAAACGTAAATTGTAGAGATGGATCGGCCATAGTATAATAAGAATGGCAGCTGAGCAATGAATTATTGGAAACTTATTTCCCAAAAAACAGAGCAATTGGTTGGTAATTGCATGAAAATGTTGTACATAATTTGATCGCAGAGAAGGACCAACAGTGCCCGATACATGCAGTGAAACTGGTTTCATTATTGTTGCGCCAAGTCTTGAGCCTAGTCGTACAGTGCGCATTACCGAAAATATTTAAACTTTGGCTGATACAACATCAACTCGTCCTTGTCCTCAACAATTGAATATTTAACGGCACCACTTTATGTCGATCTCTGCAAGATGCCTTATAAAGTTCAATTAGTTCAAGAATTAAAGCCGCGCCAAATGCGCCAGCGTGAAACTGTACGATGATGTCGATTTTGCCAAAACAAATCATCTTTTTCTATGAAGCTCGGTTTCATTTTGGTGGGTACTTTAATATGAATGAAGTCGTCGTAGTCTCGTAGGTAGTGTGGTGACTTATTAGACGGCATTTAAGGGTTCAAACTCCAGGTCAGACATCTCCAACGAAACGAAATCCTAAAAAAAAATATTTCTTAGGTGACTTCCTCTCAGTAGATTTCTCACAAAAGCTCAAAAGTAAATTGCCATGAAAAGTTTCAAAAAAAATCTGTCGATGATAGTAGACTTTCAACTGTAGGGCTCGCCAAGCATGTATAAAGTTAACACACACAACATAAGTGGTGTGAGAAGCTAAGTTGTAATCCTTACTGATAGGGTTGTAATGATCAATTATGTATGTATGCATGTATCGTTTTACCAACAGGGCTATGCATAATGTGAGGGTGGTTCAGTAAACAATCGATCAGAACCCGTACGCCGATGAAACGGTTAGTGATGTTAGCTTTCGTTTGTATAGCTATTCGCCTGATTAGCGAATATGGAAGACTAAGAGCCATTGTTACAACTTGCAGTTAACTAAAGGGAGAAATTTAACCGGCAGTTAAGTTGTTTTTCATTGTTATAAGAGAACAATAAGGTAGAAGTGAGCGTTAAGCTAAAGTGAAGATCATACCGCGTTTACAAAAAAAAACTACTTTAATTGAGCAGTATTATCGACATTGCTCCGGCACTGCCATATTTTTGAAAAAGTTAACATGATTTTATCTGTAGGTTGTAATAACGCAAAGAAATTAAAGTTGACATTAAAGATTACTTTAGCTAAAGTTATCTTTAACTTAACCCAACTTTAAAGCATGTTAATTGGGACTGATAAAAGAAGTTTTAAGTATAAATTGCAGTTTTCTTTGCAAATAAACTCCTTTTAACTTGAATATATTATGATCCTCCCTAATGCATCTGTACATGAGATATACTTTCACCAGGTATATGTTATTAATATTACCTGGTATTTTCATATATTGAATAATAACAAATATGTTAATTATTTATGAACTTTTCTAACTCTCTCTCTCTCTCTCTTTCTCTCTCTCTCTCTCTTCCTCTCTCTCCCTCTCTCTTTCTCTGTATAGAAGTTGTCTAGAATATCCATCGGCACACACATTCTTACATGCAAACCAGACTGCCTTTCATATTCACAGTTTGTAATACAAGATGATGATGTATTTGTTTATTTCATAACAGTAGAACAACAACAACAACTAAATGAAAATGAGGAATATTTATGCATTTAATACCAATACATACGTTGGATGCAAAATATCTACAGATTTCTAGAAATGAATGGATAGCAGATTATTCACTCTGCTTAAGTGGAAAAGCTCTTGTAGCAAGGTTAGTTGCAGGAAACATAGCGTAGCATGGAAGTGAAAATATCTTTTCTCTTGAAAGCAGGAGGATGTAACCAGTTGCAGTATATTGATGACTAAGCATTGAACTAATTCAGTTGTGATTTAAATCGCTTTGAATCTTTTCAGATTCCAGGTATCCATACATTATCAAAAATCTTTAGTTGCGTGTGTGTGTTTATAAATCTGTTTAGTTTGTATGAATGAACGATGGGTCTTAGTCAGTTAGAATTCATGAATAATTAAGCAACTCAACTTTCATTAGCAAAAAAAAAATTAAAACAAAATTTTTTTGAACATGAAAACCGTTTGAGTGAATCTATCCCAAGCTATAATACGTTCAGCAGATTGTGTGGCTAAGAAAGTTTGAAAATTAATTATAAAACAAACATTTTATTTCACATATATTAGTGGATCCAGGGTATTGGTCACTTCATTTTAATATCATGTGTATGCTTGTAGCTGCCAGCTGGAATATCAAAACGAGTTGATATGTCGTTTTAAAAAAGTTCGCCTTGTCTACACTAATAGTTTAACACCAGATCTACGCTTTCAAAGTCCCTCTAGTCTAGTAGGTAGTGTGTTGGACGTGAGACCACAGTTCAAACACCAAGTCAGACATCGAAACGAAAATACGCCAGCAGATTTCTGGCAGAAACTCTGACTGCAAAACAAAATTGCATAAAAAATTTTTTCGAAAAATTTTCAGTCCAGGATCGACTTTAAACTGCAGGTCCCACCAACTAGTATACAATTAACATACACAACAAAAGTGGTGTATGAAACTAGGTCGTAATCGTACCTGACAGATTGTTTATACAACTTTATTGGTAGACACCAAGCGCTAAACATGTACGCAATATCTAAAGAACAGTCTCCTCCTTAGCCTCTCGTCTCCACTTCTTGCAGAAACCGTTTCCCAAATATCTTAGACGAATGAGCCTCGCAGTAACAATATCCATGCCCGGGGTGTGTTTAAATCCACTTTTATAATAGACACCAAGTGCTACGGTGTACGCAGTAGCTGTAGAACACACTCCTCCTCTTTCTCATCTATCCATCTCCTGTAGCAACTGTTTTTACAATTATCGAAAACTAATGAGCTTCGCATGAGTGTCCTTAATGTAATCCCCAGTACTGACTACATCAACTATATTGAACGTGTTGCTTTTGTAGTTCAAGCAGACTTTTGATACGGCCTCTATTCAGCTTTGATTAGATCCTCTGCATTATTCTGCCCATATCCGAGAGGTCTATCTAGAGTTTAAGGACAACGACAATTGAGTTTTAATGGTAAATTATAAGCTCGCAATTTCTATAAATAGATAACTCAGAGTAAAGAACAATATTATATAGAAAAATCAGAAGCCAACTTATCTGGCGTTTAATACTCAGATCCATGAAAATTATAAGCCCACGCTGTAATTTAGAGTAGACAGGTTTCTCAGAGCATAAAATTCATCCGTTGGAGTATATGCCCACTTGCCGTATTGTTCGGGTTTTTACTGGACCCATAGGACTCGCGTTAACAATAAAGCCAACCACAATAGCTTCTGACTCCAAAAACTGTCGACATAACTATAATCCTACTCAACACAGACTATATATAGAATTCTTTAGGGATTTAATAGCCGCTTCATATAACAGTGAGCGTCAAAAGAAAGAACTGTACACTAAGTATAAAATTCTAGCAATAACCGAACTCACTTTTACCATTTAAAGGGAGTGCCCAAAAAATTTGACAATTTTTTGAATTTTTTTTTTTTCAATTTAAAACAGTTAATGAAAACATTTTAAAATAAAATAACGGCGAATTTGATTATATGTATAGAATTTATTTTGTACCAGTTTTTATTAACGCCCAACTGTACATATGGCGACTAGTTGTCAACTAAACAATACCTCAGTTAGGAATTTGTGAGAAACCCTGAAATCAATGCCAATTTATTTATTTCAGACTTTTGGCCTAAGAAGACTGCTGAGATAAAGGTCGCCGAAAAAAAAAAATATTTTCTTCATATTTGTTGATGGGCTGAACTGGGGTTTGACCGTTGGCCTCAGTTCTAATAAGCCAACGCCACTATTAATTCGACTAACGACGACTTCATAAAGTCACCTGCTGTATTTACTGCCAGTAAAATTTCCATTCTTAAATCTCCCTCTATTATTTATTATTTCGGCCTGAAAGTACTACAGTTATCGGGTACTGGAGCGAAGTAGAGAAACTCAAAACGAAGCCATTGATTTATTTTTGTATTTTTTAAATAAATTTTTAATAAAACATATATGTATGTAATGTGATGTACGATTGTTACAACTAAAAGAAACAATTTATGCGCCCAACAAAAAACTACAAATCATAGGTGACTTAAGGAAGAACTCAAGCCTCACACCCTTCCATGTAAGAAATAAAAACAATTAATGATTATGACATGTTATGGTGCTTAAAAGAACATTGTAAAGCACATGCATGCTTCTATAAATTACACGCAAGATTTAACATTAATTACATGTAACAACACAAACAACAAAACAAAATGAAAAAGAAAAAATTCTGTCACTTTTATTTAATTCTGTCCAAACAATTCACCACCTCGAGAAATGCAAACAAGGAACTTCATTTATTATTTCATTTAATATTTTTTACACTTCTTAACAATTGAAATATTACACAAATATGCCACGGTACCCCTTCTTAAACACAATACACCACAGTTAACCACTGGCAAAACAACCCTATTTTTTAAATACAACACTTAAGTTCCTCCTCTTCTTGCAACACACGAGAGGAAGAGAGAGAGAGAGAGCGAAAGACAATCAAAATAAAAAGAAAAATTCCAAGGGACTTTCTAACAACAAAAGGAAAACTTAGGACAGAAATAAAAACAAAATTTAAAAACTAAACCTAAAAAAATCTCTCCAAGCAGTTTGTCTTATTCGTTAGAGATACTCCCACACACATAATAAATAAAATCAGTACACCCTCTCATTCATGCCTGAGATATTAATGGTGTTTCAATACTATAATATTACCAAAAAAAATTAAAAAAAAACGAAAACAAAATGAAAACCATCCTCCCCAACTTCTGCTCTCTAAAAAAAACAAAACGCAAAATTAACCAATACATGTGTAGTAAATACTGTGTGTCAATTCGTGTGCTTTTGATTTCAAGCAAAAACAAGAGAGTATTTTATCGCCTATGCTCGATATGTGCAGTGAAGAATCAAGTACAAATTGAAGTTTGTTGTGTGGGGTATGGTTTAGCGGAAAAGAGCTTTTCTTTTTTTTCAATTAGTATTTAAAAAGTTTTACGTGAATTTACATTATTTTTTCTTTTCAATCAATTGTAACAAATAAAAATCAAATAATTTTTAAAAATTCAAATATTCCCCACCAAATTATTTTCTTGACTTTCTTTCAAGTGATAGAGGCATAGAAAATAAAAAGAACTTGGCACTCTCTACATTTATTACAGACATATCTAACAGAATAGTGGCTTAAACTCAGTCTTTCATAAAATTTACTATTTCAAAGCACCTTCTTTATCCAAAGCCTTTCTATTTACATAGACCAACTTAGGAATTGATAAAAAGATTTCGACATTGAAATCTATTTGTTCTAATATTTTATTGCCTCTTTCGGGAGCCATGTGTCTTCCAAAACGGCATAACCTATATCCAATGTCTTACTCATGCAGTTCTGCCGTGTCTGTGTATAGTTTTTTTTTATCCAGGTTTTTAGTCCAGGTTCCCAATAGTATGCTTAAGTATTTCGTCATAGCACCATGGTGTACAATCCCTTCTTAAATATATAGGGTGGGATGATCTACAAGGTTTTAATTTAAAAATGAATCCAGCAAAAACGGTTTGAAATTTTGCCATTTTCTTTTCTTTTGTTGGTGAAGTACCAATTTTTTTCAGGCTAGAAAAATAAGAATATGAATTTCAGTCATAATGACTGTTTGCGGCTGGCCTCACAGTAACATCAATCGGATCAAATCATTTTCGTACACTTTTTCGAGTGTATAGCTCGATATCTTGGCAATAAACATAACGAAAGTTGGGCCTTTAAATGCTCCAAAATGCTCTGGTTTGTCAGCAAATAACTTATTCTGAACGAAGCTCCACAGAAAACAATCCAACGAATGTCAAAACGGCAATTTCTTGGCAGCCAAACTGATTATCAAATTTCGACTAATTAAAACGGCCATAAAAACATTCTGACCAATAAATTGATTGTGGCATGAGATGTGAGATAAATTGCACCATTCTGTTGGAACCAAACATGGTTCACATTAATACCGTGAACAGCGAGTAGAAAAAATAGGTTGTCATGGCGCTATAGGTGACTCCATTGAACGCAACCATTACGACGTCCTCATTTTCAAAGAAATGTGGAACAATGATGCTCGCGCTCCACAAACCACTCCAAACAGACACTCGTAATGGATGCATTGTTCAATACAATAATTTTGCTTGTTAACGTACGCAAAAAGATGAAAAAGAGACTTGCGTTTTTGCAAGATCATTGTACAATTTCTCAAAGTTGGCCCAATATATCCAACGTTGCTTAATATCGATAATATACAAAAGAGAATGACATAGAGTACTGTCAGATCGAAATAACCAACAGCTCAAGTTTGAAACCAGTAGATGGGCCCACCCTATATTATTGGTCGTTTCATTTTTATTCCCCCACTTTATTTGAATAAATATAGGCTACACTTAAGGTATCTTCCACGGATTTGTATTTCAAATTGGTACTTTGCTTTATATTCCTCATTATTACCCCTGAAGCATTTTGGACTCACTGTATGGGTCATTGCTTCGAAATCTATTTTAAAAGCCTTTACCCCCCCCCCCCATGCATAAAAGGAGACAAAGCCTCAACTCCATTCATGACATTAAAAAACTATGTGCATTTGTATCTTGTTATTTCCACTGTCGTTTCAATCACCACAAACGGAGATAATGAAACTCTGTTCCGAAAATCACGTATCTTTTCTCGTACTCCTTTTTCTGTAAAACATATAGGTCGATTGGCTCGTGAATGCATTACAGAAAGGATTGGTTTCATAGCTACACTGAATATATGCGGAAAGATCTTGCATTTTTTCAAGTGTCCCGTGAAAGTCTACCGCTGTCCATCGACAATAGCTCCAGAAGTGAGTATATGGTCGCTGCAGTTACTATCGTTAAGCCCACCGTGCACTTTTCGACTTCAAGGTAATTTTTAAAACCTTTTTTTTATTTTTTTTCTATTTTTTGTTTCTTAAACACTTTTACTTCGGTTTGGAAGAATGCCTGTGTTATTTACTGCTGCCACATGCATATTTAACATTTTGATTTATTTTTAATTTATGCAGAGGTTTTTTCCAAAGAAATTCTAAATATCATATAACTACACCACACACACCACAAAAAAAAGAAGAAGAAAATAAGAAGAAACTATGCTTTATAGCTATGCATAGCTATTAAAAGAGGGAAGGAGTAAGCTAGTAAAGACAGAAGTAAACCAGATAAAATAGTTATGGGAAAATACTACGAAAAACAAATGTTGCAATAAAGATACTGAAAGAATAAAACAATTTAACTGCATGACGTAAAAATACTGGCATCACAATCGATGGGTTTATGTCTTTAATCAACTTATTAGATAGCTTGGTGAGATAAATATCTGATCGATTGTTATTGAATTAGCCTTTTATGCCTGCAAGTGTTATCTCAGATCTTTAAGTCTTCACTTAAAAAAGATCAGCTGAAGAACATCACTTGCCCATCATAGCTTATATGCACTAGAGTTTGTTTTCACAGCCCAAAAAATAATAACTTTTGTCTCCAGAAAAAATTGATCGAATTGTAGACATTAATATGTGAAGACTTTATTTAAAAAAAAAAGTTGGGAGTCACTTCACCAAGCAAATGTCCCAGCAATTCCATATCGCCTTCTAAAATCTAGGAATTTGAAACCGCAAGAGTTAAAGAGTCTGACGTTTAAATATATCTTTACGAGTCTAAAATATTACTCAAACGCTAATACAAAACCTTACAATACCACCAATTAACCTCATGCACGAATATCCATTACTACGCAGTAATACCCTAGATTTCCAGTTGCAGCAAAATAAAACAAATACCCGATAAACAGTCTGTCGGTATGCAATTCTATTCGCATTACAAGTCGGTGCGTTGCTAAGAAGCATTGGGTATTGAGTCCTATCAACTGCATTCAACATAAATAAGGTCAAAGATTCCGCGTCAAACAAACAGCTACATCCGCATCCTTTTCCACAAATATCCAACACTGAATTGACAACTGAGTCGCCCATTGTGTACAGGTAGCGTGTTGTTTTTATAGGACGAGAGCCCAGGGTTCAACATCCAGGCACAGGCATCTTGAACAAAACAAATTGATGAAAAAAACCATTTCTTTTGCACTACCTCCAACAAATTTATTAAATTACCATGAACATAGCTTTTAAGCCGTCGTTAGGGTCAGACAATAAGCGGACTTGTGATAAAATTAACACACACACACAATAAGTTTGTATGAGTTTACAATCCAGGACTAAAGAGTTATTGTGATCAATTATGAAAGCCAAAGTAACAAGGACAACTTTATTTCATAACTCTGCATCCTGTAGTCTATAAGCAGCAATTATGTTGTATTGTTTTAGCCTCCACGTGATTTCATATGTATCTGTAAGAAATCTGTTCCTTAATTCCTTACAACGTATTAACGTCAATACGCAAACCCGAATAAAATCTGTCTGATATACGAATATTTAATTAAAGTTCAGATGTTCTGTTAAATATCGTTTTGATTAAATATTTTTTTAGTAACAGAAGGCATACTTAAAGATTTACAATTGTGTCCTCAATATTTCCAAAATTTTTCAACTAAAGAGTTTTAAATGTCCTCTCTTTTAAACAGATTATAGTAACCGTCTGCTTCCAGACAATTTGCGGCATTTCATTCTTCTTGTAAATTTAAGATTAACCTGGAAGCAGCCGTCTGGTAGTGTGCTTGCTCCAACTTGCCACATCATTCTTAAGTACATTTAAATCAGTTCGTATTTCATAGGCTGTAGAAGTGTCATTTGTATTAGTATACAGCATCTAGGTGCTCTAAGTTCTCAATCTGGCTGGTACATAATTATTCAAGAAAATGTGTCTAGAAAGTCTTACCCCATCCACCTTCCAGTAACCAGACATTGCTCTTAATTAACAAGCATAATTTTAAGTATCGATGTACATTTCTGGCAGTTAAATACGCTTACTTCCAGAATATTTGGGCTGTATGCCTGGCATATTCATATCTGCAAATGAAGCATAGCTTATAATGAATTTTCTTTGATTGAATTGACGATCAAATAGTTGCAACAATGTTCAGCGATAAATCTATCAAAATCTGCAACATATTCAAGTTTAGTATTGATTTCATTGTTATTAATTCTTTTATTTATGTTTACCATATAATTTCATATTGTAAGCATGCAACCCTCTCCAACAGTTGTAATGTTCCATGCCGTATACTTTAAATATTGCAATTAATAAGTTACACATAACATAGCATGATGTGACGTATGAGTAATTAATGCATTAAAAATGACAAAAAATATCACGCTCATACGTTGCAGTTAATTAAGCTTTACATAAAAAAAAAAAAGATTTTAAAAAAAAAAAATAAAAAAAATACACAAAATTGGTTAAATTTTTCTGTAAATGAAACAAACAACATGCATAACGAGCACACAATACATACGTACAGCATATATAGAGGCGTTGCAAATATGAAACAACCATCAATTTATTATTTTATATTTAATTTTATTTGACAATGAATGTAAGTGTAAGTGTAATTGTGTGCGATAGACAGAGTCGACACAGACAGATATTCATCCACATGTATCGGTATGTATGTGTTTTATATGTTTTTCATTTTTTTTAATTAAAATAAATATTATAACGTTATACTCCCTATTTAATTGACACTTTCTCTGGTCCGGTTTGTCTGTTTTTTTTTTATTTTGATTAATAATTTATTTTCTCCTGTCTCTTTCTCTCCCTCTCTTCGTTTCTTTCTCTCCACCAATACACGAATATGCGGCATATCCTACCATACCTACACACATACATAATCCATGTGTTTGAGGTTATGTTTAAGTGGTAGCATGTGCCTAGGAAATAATACATGCTGAGTAAGATAATATTTAAATTTATACACACTCAACATATGCACACAGCACAAACACACAAAAATCAATAACACATCCCGTTTCATTAAATGAAATTACAACGAGGAATTGTTTTTTTAATGCAATTTTTTTCTCCGATTATTTTTATTGTTTTTCCGATTTGTTTAAGAAAAAAAATAAAAAAAAAAAACAACACGATTTAATTGTGTCAATAGAATTGGCTAGACCAAACAGACTTTCATAAGCCAAGAAAATTTCATTGAATTTTAAAGGCATTCATTTTGGAAATTTTATTCCGATAGCAAAGGGGAATACAGTACCGCTGTAATGCTCTGAAGACGACAGCATTACTGCTTAAATCCTTGACTATTGTTTTGAATTAATAATTGGTGGTCAGTACAGTTCCTCAGTAATTGTTTCTGTCCTGATTCCAGGAATCATATGTGGAAGGAGTATTGATTTTGATTAAAATTTGTTTCATTTTATAAAATGGCGCCGCATAGTGGTGGACGATTATACAATGATGTTTCAAAAACACTAGACGGTAATTTTTCGATTCGTTGTTTCGACACTTTTTTCACTTCGAGCATTGAATCTAAAAACTTAATACAAAATATCTAGACAACACACAAACACAAACACAAAAAAAAATGTTTTGTAAGAACAATCACATAAATACGTAAATGAATTTGGTCATTACAACCCTTCAGTTCAGGAATTTACGACCTAAGTTCTCACACTTCCTTATATAGAAGGCCGTCCAATTTTTAATACATGAAAACGGGAACCTAACAGTTTAGTCCCGATCGACGGGTAGTTTTATGAGAAACTTTTTCACGGCAATTTTATTTGACTCTTCAATAGTTTTTTTGCTGAAAATTCCCGCTGAGGGAAAAGTCGCTTTGAGAAATTATTTCCTCATTTTTTCATTACATTTGGAGAGTCTTTTGTCCTGGGGTTTTGGAAAACGAAGGCTCCCATCTTCTAATAAGCCCAACGCACCTACCTACTAGACTAGGCGTTTAATTGCCTACATAATTGGTAATTAAAAGGTTGTTCTCTATGTTAAATATATAGTAGTGTTATTTAATAGCGGGCCGTATCTGGGATTCGGAGTTAAAATACTCTTTAACTCTGGAAAAACGTTGAATTTTCCTTTTTCAAAACGAAGTTTAAAGATCGGAACAATTGTTGAATTTAGTAAACTGAAACAGAAAATACAAAGAACATGTCATCAGAGTTCTTAGTCCTTAAAAGGTTGCCTCGAGATAAGAAACTTAAACGAAACCATCTTGGGAGGGCTGAATACCAGGTCATATGGGAAAACGTGAAACTGAGCATGCAGATTATATTGCCAGGAGGACGGTTTTCATGCCACTTATGAGGCCAGAATCTTTCTGCGGAGTAATAAAAAAAGTTTGGAAAAGTATTTCTGAGGATGATGCATCATAAAGCCAAAGCGATACTCTTCCTAAGTCATATAAACTTTGTTGAGTAATTACAAAGAGAAGTGATTGGAATTATGCATCAGACTATTGATCAGTAATCTGAGGATAGGCAACTTGACTTTTACTACACATTGTAAATATATAGACTCCTTGGTGGAGAAATCAAATCTCACCAGAAGACTGCATAATTGAATGTATCTCAGAAAAAATGCGGTTACTATTCTAGTAAAAGATTATTGAAGTGGTAACTTTAACTATCAAAACTCACTGCAAATCAGACCGTTGTGAAGATGTAAAAAGATGGAAGTTATTCGACCAGCATACTGAACTATGTCAAGGCAACAGGATTGTGGAAGACAGCATATATGAAGAGAATAGATTGGTTAAGTGAAGTACAATGCAACGATAAGTATTTGCATTGTTTGACTTTCACTTTGGAACATGTTTTTGAATATTGAAAAGAGGGTACCTCGCATAAGTATAATCTTCTAGCATT